>JBBPBX010089915.1:0-14213 GCA_038048925.1 Garcialebias charrua
CTGGGCCCGCACGCAACTTTACTCGGCTACTTTGGTCTACAAAGGCACAAGAGTTCGAATGCGAGCTCTTCTTGTTGTCCTGCTCGATCCTCTTAGCTCCTTCCTGGTTCACGGGCTGGAGCACACTGAACCGTGTGGATCCCCTGGCATTGACACGCACTGCCTGTGGTGTACGTTCAGCTACCCCACACGGGTCCGTACTTGACCAGGGCTATCTGGTCTTGCCTCCTGTAAAATCTGTTGAGAAAATCTAAACCACAAACTTTCGACTCGTTAGACTACAACAGGGCCTTCTTGGTTTAACCCAATTCACTCATCTAAGAGAAGGCCCAAACGTGGGTAAATCCATATGAGTTAAATTACTCTCTATTGTCTATCCATAAACCCACTCACAATGGTGCTGATAAGTCAGATTCTAAAACGTAAGCCAATTTCTCCAATGTTATATTAAAATTTGTACCCGGAAATGTGCAATAAAACAAAAATAGAGTTCCATCCTTACCCCCTCAGCTGGAACATTTCCAGGTACCACCTATCATAAACAGAATGTGCCACAGCAAACAACACCCAATCAATTATAAATCAGTAGTACAAAGAATGAATCATGCATGTTAGTTAGGTTTGAAAGAGGCTTAATCTTCATTAGGGTTAATTATGAGTAGTTTTGAGGCGGTTCATACTTACAAAAAATACTGTACCTTTTCACTCAGCTTATAGCAGAAATCACACACATAACAATAACATCACAAGCGGCGGCAGAGCATAATTAAAAAAATAACATAGCAAGCGGCGGCAGAGCATAATTCACAAAACATTGTACACCTGTGGTTCTATACACATTTTCCCTAAGTCAATAAGTCACATGTCGTCTAGTCAAGTCAATTGCTATAAATCTACAGAACCATCATATTTCTAAACCTCCTCTGATCAAGTCCACTTCAGGTTTGAGTGGTTCGAGCCTGCAGGCCAGGAAACATTTCCAAGGGGCGTCCCCCTCCTGCTTCACACACACTTTCACAGAGGAAAAAAGAACAGTGTTGTTAATTGCTCATTTGAAATATGCTTGCATCAATACTCCTTCCTCCATGACATGATTAAAAAACGTTCAAGACTGATGCCGCCTCAATATCAACGCAAGTGAACTTTGTTTATAACGCCAATTTATCAGTTATCCTTATTATTCTTTGTATACTAAAATGTATTTACCATCTTTTAGTTAATTAGTTATTTCTAGGAACATTTTCGGCCTAGTTGTTTCTAGGAAACATTTACAATCTAGTTATTTCTAGGGACCAATTTCAACCTTTCTATTTTTAGAAACATCTGTCAACCTCTTAACCCCCTTTTGAAACAAAACTCTACCTTGTTTCAATTATGCCAAAGTTATTTGGTTAATAAATTGGAAATTGTGTCTAAATTTACCATCCTTTAACCTTAGCACTAGTGTCAGATGTTTCCTAAACCTCTGCCTATTGCCACCAGTAATTTGGTTTTCACAACCATATAGCTAACAGTAATCTACGATATCATCTCATTTTCTTTAAAATTATAATCATTTACCAAAATGTACCCCTTGTGACACATCAGAATCCCAACATGCACTCCGCCAAGGATAATTGCAAAAACAAAAATATAAAAGTTAACACGTTTTGGGGTCAGGAGCTGGGATCATTTCCCTTGCTTTCCTTAAGCTTCACCACAGAGTTACAGGAACCAGAAAAGGCAAGTCGTCAGATCCACCTGAGCACAGTATAACTAAAAATCATGAAGCCCGCGCTGGCAGGCCCCAAATGTCGCCTATGTGTTTCATTAAAAAATTTATCATAGCAACTGTAGTTTTGATCCCGGCTACTAAGATCAACGACAGATCCTCACAGATCAATATGGGGTGCGGCCTTTGCTGGTGTGAGTGACTTCAGGACCATTTATTCTCTTGTCTGTTTGGAGAACATGTTCAGCTTTCTCTTGTTCCAGCCCCCAGTGAGACGTTCACTGGGTTCTGATTCTCGTCAGGATCCCCCCAAATCCGGACCGTATGTTCTGGCCATTTCTGTCTGATGACCATGTTTTGACAGTTCTTTGAGAAAGTCTTTGCCTCTGCTCGGCTGAAAGTTTTTGTGGACAGTCTTTTGTTCTTTCGGTGCCTTTGTTGTTTTCAGTCGTTCCTTGCGTATGCCCCTCAAAGTTCTTGAGCAAGGTTGCATATGAATCCAGCCATGTTATTGTTCTTCCCAGTGAAGTCACAGTGAGTCAGTTTCTGGACACACCTTCATATTAAATCTGATCCGATCTGATCAATAACCACAGTAGCTGAGATTCAAAAGTCAGATGCTGCATGTGTTTTGACAGAGGCCTATCTTAATGCATATTTACCATTATGTGTTCTGTATAGATGAGGTGGGATTCATAAGACTCACTCTTGTTCCATCAACATTGTTCAATGAGGCTATTTAAAAAATTAAAAAATTAAAAAATCATTAACAGACCAGGATCAAATTAATTTTCTGTTAACAAGCTCTATTATGGATCCTTCGACGGAGGCATCTTTTAATCTGATCTGCACAACAGATCCAAAACATTAGTTTACCTAAAAGTGAAATAATCAATTTACCCTGAAACCAAAAAATACTGTAGCCTATTTTTATTTTAGAAAATATAATTTACTATTTCCTAAGACCCCCTTGCTAGTATACAGTCTATGATAATTAGCCAATTCCTTGAGCCTTCTAAGATCTGCCTTCTTGTTGGATTTATTTATGTATTATGTATATTTTCACGTCTAAACCGCACAGCTAGATGCCCTCCTAAATTGTCAATTTGAAATTATTAAGCTCAGTGGCTCATTTATTCAAAGTAAAAATATGGGCTCGTTCATTTTGGCCTGTTGTTCCAGGTATATAACTACGTATTAGTCCAGGGGTGTCAAACTCATTTTGATCTGGGGGCCGCATACAGCTTAATCTGATCTCAAGGGGGTCCGACCAGAATACTCATTCTAAAGGTCCACTTTTTGTCTTTGTATTAGTGCAAAGAATAAATACATTATATAGATATTAACATTAAATTAATTGTCCTTTCACATTTTTACTCAGTTTAACATTTAAGTGCATTACATATTAGAGAACTGATCAGTGATTGCACGTTTTAAAACATTTATTCAACAAACTGTTTTGTTAAATACCCTGATGCATGCTCCATAATCCATGTAGAGAAATCTAAAAAAAAACAACTAAATCTGGGCTTCTGGACATACAAAAAAGCAGTTCTGTTAAAACCCTTTCCTGCATGTTAAAAGTGCATCAAAATTTAGAAATGAATGAATTTTAAATCCATTTTCCACATCTATAAATATGTATTCATTTAAGACCTGTCTGTGAGGGCTACTCCCTCCTTAGCACTTTGAGATTTCCATTAATGAAAAGTGCGTTATAAATTGAATTCATTACTATTATTATTATTATTATTTATTCTTCAAACCCCAATCTGTCCTCTTCTTTTATTCATCTGACTCCAAACAGTTATTAAACTCTGTACCTGCATCCCTTTACTTTTATTAAATGTTTCAGAACGAATAACCCAACTGGATGACTAAATTAAAAAATAAAGTGACTCCGACCTGTTTTTGGTTTTTTCTAGAAATTATTATGCTCCTGTCTGCAGTACCTTTTTTCGTCCATCAGGGGTCTCCATTATACTCAGGCTCAATGTTGCCAGCTGTACGATAATTTTCGTATTTGTACGATAATTTTGCCCTCTGTACGATCAATAATCCCGACAAAGGCCAAAAATACAATAATTTCGCCATTCTGTAAACGTGTAGTTGTGATCGGTTTTCATCAGCCTGTCGCAACTGTCTGTCGGAGTTTTTTTGTGAACCCTGAAGGCGTCTTGGAATTCCAGCTAATCCTGCTTTTCTAAATGTGACAGAAGACTTTCTGTAGAGGTCATTAATTACCACCAGACAATAATGCGTATTGTCTATGGTTCCCCCCAGTACTGACGCCACAAAGCTGTGAGTGCCTGTTAAACGCTACAGTATTCAACAATAGAGTGACTATCGAGCATACTTATTTTGTTTATGATGGGTGTACGATAATCCTACATTTCTCACCTGGCAACCCTGCTCAGGCTGTACAGGAAACGACTGTCTTTTCCATAGTTGCCAACTCTGCTTATTTCCAGCGGAATTGGGCTTGTTTTCCCTGGAGCCGCTTTCAAATTTGATCAGCCGCTTGTGGCGGGTTTTTATTTTCGCTTCTCGTGGACATTGAGTCGCTTAGTTGTGCTTGTTTTGAAGGAGCTGATCGCTTCTTTTGTCTAGCGATCTGGCAACCCTGCTCTTCGGGTCGACGCTCACAACAAGACGACGTGGACATTCACTGGATCTATTCACAAAAGTACGTCTTCCAAATTGGTAATCCACTTTCTCTGCTTCTTATATTGGGAAATACAAGTATAATACGTTCGGTTCTACATCCTCACGTCCTATACACAAATTATAAGACTACGTCTCGTAAACCACGTCGAACCTAGTGGCTCGTTAGCTTTGCTGTTAGCTGCTAAGTTCGTCTACAAAAACTAAATTTGGATTATTTAAAGTCGATATTGTTTATCTAAACGACGCGCCACTGTACGCTTTGTTAGCGAATCCGATGTGAGCTGTCTACCGTTACAAAGTTATAAAATGTCCGCTGTTAGACAGTCTATGCTATGCTAACGGGAGGTTCACTGCAATTTTCCACTTTCCCGTTTGTCTAAGCGTTATAACCTAAAATTATTGAGATAGAATGTCATAATCCTTTTTTATCAATCCTTCCAACTGTGAAGGTTCATTCGGCCCTCATTAATTTATCTCGAACTATCCGCGAATATTTTATTTGTTTATTCAAAAAACTGTTACCCGTCCTGAGGCCTTCTAGCCTGGTTAAAACCAGACCCCTTTCAGAGCTGAGCTGAAGTTCTAATTTTTTCATTTCACCCACATTCACGCTGTAGAAAATTATCTAATCCTGTTATAATGGAGAAGTGTAAACCAATTTAATGTAATGTTTATTCTGTGTTTTAGGAAACCCACACCAGCTACTGAGGAGGTGAAGACTTCGTTTAGCACTCCATTTAACTGCTGTATCCAAATAAAACCTTGTTCTAACCTCAGCGCCTATTATTTAATCCTCAGATAGCTTGTGAAAAGTTTAAGGAAAAAAAAAAGAAACAATAATAATCCATAATTATGTCATACAGGCTGAGAAATACAGTAATCATTATTTTCCTCCTTCTGTTTTTGAATTCTTTAAAGTCCATGACTCACCCTGTTTTCAAATTGCATCGCCATTATTTATTTGTTTATTTAAAAATAATACAGTAGCGTTTATTTATATTGTAGAGAAATAACGCATGATTCATAGCAGATTTTTAGCAAAAGCTCCGGGAAGATCTGCCCCTCTCTTTTTCTCTCCCCGTGGGTCAGGAGTTCAGAAAGGTAGCCGCACAGCAGAGCTCTGAGCACGCGTGCCCCGTGCTCCACGCTGGACAGAACCGAGCCCTGAGTCAACGAACAGAACTTCAAAGGTAACCGCAGAGGGAGAAGACGAGAGAAGCCGCGCGGCTCTTGCTTCTCTCTGGGCAGAAGCTGAGAGGCTCTTGAGAGCAGCGAGCAACAGTCGCAGCGGTGTTATATCTTATTAAAACGTCTATAAAATAAAAAAAATATATATATAGCCTGTTTCAGCTTTTTCAGCTAATTCTACATTTTTAATCCAACTTTTCAGCCTAATTTAGCAAAACTATATTTTTAAAAAAAAATCATTCTAATTAACTTAAACTGTTTATTTTCATTAGACCAGTGTTTTTCAACCTTTTTGGAGCCAAGGCACAGTGTTTTCATTGAAAAAAAAAAATCACGAGGCACACCACCAACCAGAATTGTAAACAGAGATACTGTACTGTACTCTGTATCTGCCTATATTAAATATATAGTCATTCTTATCATAGTGTCTTGGATAGAAAATGAAATAAACACAGAAATGTATTTTTATCATTTTATATTTCTTATTTCAATGTAGTCTTGTGACTGTTACATGCTCAAAGCAGCAAGGGGCGATATGTACCATTTTAAGTTTACCGGTGTATATATATATATATATATATATTATTATTATTTTTTATTTTTTGGGTACTTCATTGTGTATTTTATGAGTGTGGACAAAGTCAAACACTAAAGCTGTTTAGAAAACCACTTGGTTTCTAAACTTAAAAATATTTAGATCACAGATCAAAAATTTAAACTGAGAGCCTGTATCATTTTAAGGGAAAAATATGTTGTTTCAAAATTTCATAGCGTCTACAAATCCCCCCCAAAAAAATTGGGATAAATCCATTTTTCCCACTGTGCCGTAGTAAGTGGACCACTTATAGCTTTGGCCCCCTCTCGGTCCCCCCAGCAATAAAAGTCTAGCTCCGCCACTGGTCCAGAGCAGCACAGCGCTGCAGAGAGAGAAAGCCACGTGCAGTTTGGAGAGCAGAGACAAGTCACCCAGGTGAGGCAGGCAAGCTGACGTGACATGGCAGGAAACCATTATTTTAGAACATAAAAAAGGATTTAGTATTCTGTGACTAATTTTATTCTATTTTTAACTGGTCCAGGTGGAACTCTCGGATTATTTTATCAGCGAAAGTCAGCGCGTTTTCCTCAATTCCTCACCCCCAGTCCCGCCCTTACTTATTTAATCTCGAATTATAAGTAAGTCTAAATTGTCACTGTTTTAAACTAGTCACCACTCTAGTAAGTTTACAGTTAAACTTGGTCTCAGAGTTACAGGGTCAGCGGCGAATAAATTATTTATTTATTCTAAAACCCCGACCCCTCTGTTCCAAACGCCCGTCGGCATTTGGGAGGCTTGACCATTGCGTGTTTTTACCTGGGACTTGGGTATTATTATTTACTTCACGTATACGTATACTTGTCTTATTTCCTTATCTTACTGAGTCCAATACACTGAGCTAAAATTTGCCTATTAATGTCCAATTTCAGATTTTTGTTGAAACAGGTAATCTGCTTACCTCATTGTTGTGTAGACCGCGGTCACTGATCAGTGCTCTGGACTCCGGCTCATCCTTTCCTGTCCGCGCGTGCAACCAATCTCGGTAGGACCTCCATTTTTGTTGGCTTTTCTCTTTATTCGCCCCAGAGTTCGTTATTTGGTTCACTCATTGGATCAAAAAGGAGAGATACACTTAAACACGACAGACGCTCACTTAAAGTTCCAAACCAGTTTAATTAATGATAAGTTTAAAAGTCACAGAATACATTTGTTATATTTTATAAGCTATATATATATATATATGATCTCATATGAGAAGACAGAGAGAGAAAGAAAGAAAGATAGAGAACAAAGAGAACATAAATGCGCATTCAAGGAGACAAGGCCATACAACCTGAAAGTTACTCCCTCGTGGCTTCTTCCTGCGTTGTCTGATGGAGGAGGGGAAACCTATACTTTTATACTCTTTCTGTGGGGTGTTTCCTACTCTCAACCAATAAGAGAAGTTTTGCTTTGTTTTCTTGTTGGGTGTTTCCTGCCTTAACCAATAAGAGCAGTTTTGCTTTGTTTTCTTGTCCTACCCCACTGCCAGAAAGCTCCTGTTCTGGTTTACCCAGGCCTCAGGGGGTTTCAGCTTACTCTGGTTTCCAAAACTAAATATACAACAATGCTGAGCACCCACAAATTACACACACACTAGTAGACCACCAAGTGACCAATCAGTGCAACTGGACACCAAACCACACCAAAGACACACATAGATTAGGGCTTGTTCTGACACTCCCTGACTGAGCAAACCTGCAGAACCAGAGAATGGCTTTAGGTGGACTTCTCCCAAGCCAAATATCTGCAAAGTCATAAAACTGACAGACAGACAGAGAGGACACAAACTGCATCATTTGAAAACCCCTTCTGGTGGAATAAAAACACGAAGAATAAAATATTTTATTTCACAACACTTTTCATTAAAAATGTTCATGTAAAATCTTTTGCAGGTGAAATTTTTAAACAGAAGTAAGGTACACATTTTTTTCTACAAGTGCACAAATCACACTTAAGCCTACGGGCATTTTTCCAACAACTTACAGTCAATTTAGAGTACAACAATTTTACAATGCTGTACCAAGTACAGTATTTGTCAAATATTTATAACAAATCAATCATGAAAGCACGTCTCACACAACAACTGTTCCTCTTAAAATGTCATAAGCTACAACAAACATCATAATTTCTGAAAAAATTGGCTGTATGTCATGGCCAGGAGCCTGATTGTTTTTATCTAATTTATTGTTAGCTTTCTCTGTGGATAAGGATTTTGGCTCCTGCTTCTACTTCCTGCTTCTCCCGTTGTCTGACTTCCTGTACAACCTTTTGACCCTGGCTCATCTATTTTAACAACCATCTGTAACAAACAAAATTGTTCTTAACTGTTGCACTCTGGTGTCTAACTTATTTAGAATACTAAACCTGGTACTTGACCCTGAAAATGTGATATGTTGTTACAATATATGTTAAAATGTGTATGTTTTTTATCCATCCAACCCAAGACTTTGTATGTATGACAGTTTGGTCAAACTGTAAAATGTGATTCAGACGTTAGAGCTTTTAACAATTTTGTCTCTAAAAAGTTTGTCTATTTTTTATTTTTTTTTGTGTAACCTAAACTAAACGATTTCATGCAATAATTTTGTATACCGATGCTGTAAAATTTTATTTATTTATTTGTATGGCCACTTTCTTGGTTTAAAGTTTTTCTTTTTTAAACTGTATTTATTGTTAACAAGTTCTTTTTCGTGAATACAGGCTTAAATTCTCTACAATGAAATTAAAACTTCATTTTGATCATAATATGTTCCATTAATAGTTTTTCCTAAAGTGTCTATTAGATTTTTATTCAGAGAAAACTGTAAGCTTGAGTTGTAATTATGATTTGGCTGTTGTACTTAATTGGCTTTAAAATTATTCTAAAATTGTTTGTTTCAAAGATCATTTCAGTATGAAATCTGATCAATATTTTATAAAAACTTAAGTAGAACTCTAAATATCATATGCTCACAGTAAACATCCTCTCATTGTGTGTGTGCCTCCCGAATATCATCAGACACAACATTGTCTCTGGGTTGTCCGTCAGCTCCTGATCACATGACAATGCACAGAGTGCATTTCAGTTCATAATTACTGTGTACATCCAGAAGATTTCATGGAGCACTTGAATCAGTCTTCTTGTTTACTGCAACAGTTCTTTCTTCTTTATCAAGTTCGCTGAAGCAGTTTTTGAGTAATAATTTTTCAGTTCACGGATGTCATTCTTTTGTGTGCCCCTCAAAAATACTCTCAGCGCTTGGACGTGACTGGTCAAGTTCCGTTATGAGCCATCTTCCAGTTCAGCCACTTGTACTCCGGGCTCAGTGCCTCTGTTCTTTTATTTTCATGATAGTTGTTTTTCCGGCCTTAATGGTTTTGAGAAACACACCCAGTAAGTAATCCTTTCACCGTGGCACAAAACAAAAATCTATTAGCATTATCTTATATTATTTTCACAAAATCAAGGTTCATACTGAAAGATCACTATTATTACAGAGCTTTAAATCAATCTTAAAATTGTAGCACACACTTGGTGATGTTGTTCAGTTTTTCTAACATAAATGTTGTTCAGTTTTTCTAACATAAATAAAATTATTTCTGCATTTAAATAATTTTAGTTCTATATTTTTAGACCAGAGAGATCCAATGTAAGTAAAAAACATTATTTTGTCACAAGAAAAAATTAAACTTTAATCATTATTTACTTAAAGCATTAACATCAATTATGTTTAAAGTAAAGCTACACTATATTAAATTATTCTTTGTCATTTTAATGGAGAAACGTGTACGTTTTAAGTTTCCCTTCCTCATCTCTGCACATGCTATTTTTAGCCACAGCACGTTGCACGTGTCTGTGTGTGCGTAACTTTTCCACTGGTCTCAACGCAGCTTGCGAAACAAATCTACCGAGCTTTAAGGGAGAGAGAAAAAGAGATGGGGTGGGGTCGGGCAGCTCAATCCAGCCGTCCCACGGTCTTCAGAAACCAACACACTGCTCTATCGTTTAACTGTGAGTATGTAACTTTTTGTATCGTCTTCTATACATCTAATATTTCCTTTCACTGTTTTAAACAAACTTTTAAGGTAGTAAAACTTAATCAGGTTTTGTTTGACTTTTTAAATTCCATATAGTTCATATCATGTATACAAGGCATTTATACATTTATACAAAACTTCACGAGATCTTTACAAACTAATTGAACAAATCATTCTAATGAGACTAATCAGAGCTTTGGATCCCATTCATACACTATAAGGGACACTTATTTGATGCCGTTTGTTACCCTGTGAGAACATGTCTGTATAATTTCTATCCTCAGTGTGTACGTGAGTTTATATAAACTCTGATGATGTGTGTTAAAGAATGTATATGCGTGTTTCTTGCTCTGAGAACGGTTCCCCTGACACTACTGATCCTGTGCGTGATTATGTGTGGGGGGAACTGGCATTTTTCCAAAGGGAGTAGTCCAGTTTTTCTACACAGCTTATCGTCAGAATACATATTAAAATGTCTTATTATTCCTATATTAAACACTTTATTTCATGTTTTTACTTTTATGAAACCAGAATTAACTTTACATTTAATGTAAACTAGTTTGTATGCGAGTTTATCTCTTTGTTTAAATCTGTCTGTGTGTGTTTATTTCTTCAGGAGAAAGGAAACATCCATCTTCCACCAAAGAAAACCAGCAACTTTGCTCAACAACACCGTTTCTCCCGCATTTCAACCAAAACAAACGGTTTCTGCACAGGAAACATCTGCCAACATCACAAAACCCAACCTTATGCCAGAAGCCCAAGGGAAGAGAGAAAAAAAGGAAAAAACGAAGCCTGCATAGCATTCCCCTTTCACTTCCAGCAAAACCAGAAAACGGCCACCCGTGTGAAGATGAGCAAACGCTTCAGCAGCCCAATTTTAACACTTTCCAATAATCCAGCATTCCAAACTAGAAAAACATTCCTCAACTCCTCTCAAGCAATACTACGAGACAGCTAATTGTAACAGGAAATTCCAAACATAGCAAAGACTAATCTTAACAAACAAAATTACACTCACATCTAAAGTTTTCAACAGCACATTCTATGCACATGTAAATACCGGCAGAAAGAGCGTAGCCTCTTTCAGATAGCTAAAGTCAACAACAATGCCTTCCTCCACACAGGAAAGGTAGCAGTCCAATAATAGCACGGACGTGCAACTTCTTTGTACAGCTCACACTGTCCTCCCTGTTCAACTCTAAACAATGGCTTTGTATTATTAATTTTATGTTTTATGTCATAATTTTACACTTTAATTATTTAATAGCACTTTAATTATTATTTCATTTTATTTATTAACACTTTATTTTTATTATACTTTTAGTACATTTTATGGAATTTGTTCATAGCTATTATTAAATTATATTATTTGAACTCTTTTCATTTAAATGTACATGTGATGCTTTTAATAAAGATATTTGTATCATTCAACTGTGCACAGTTTGTTCTTTTCAGGCCTTTAACCATGTCTTGATGTTATGCTTACTCAAACACGTTGTACCGGTATGTGTTGAATTTTACTATATTTGGTGCCAAATTTAACATACATATAAAACTTATCGCTTACCACGTAGCAAAACTCCTGCCTTACGTGACTGTAATTACAGCTTTTATACCCAATTTTGCCTCGTTAGACAAAAAGGACTGAATGATCATTTCAGCTTTTACCTTACCATGTTGCTTTTCGACAGCCAACACGACTATATTTCACACAGCTTTAAACACTCCTGGAGCTTATAGACAGGAGACTAGAGATTCATCTAGCTTTAATACTACCAGTTTACAAATACAGCTTCACTTTTGTTCAAGTGCTTGTAACACAACATGCAAATTTAGTTTTACCAAGTCTAAAGCACATTTTCAAGCTGTATTTTACTGCAGTGTTGACACAAGAAAGCTGTTTTTATATCCAATTAATTCTAATTTGACTGTCAGCTTATGAAAACTATATTAAGTTTCAATTTGTATTCATTCATTTTTAACAGCCCAAAACTTGCCAAGTTTTTCAAGTTTGTTAATCACAATCCTGTGTGGCAAAAGAAAACAAATCCTAAATTTCTAGGTTCCACAGCCCTGATCCAGCGAACACTTCCTCCCCTAGCCGAGAAGGAAAGAAATCACTTATACAATAAAATAAAACATATTTACCAAACGGGCCCATAATTTCTTCCAAACTCAGCCATCAGAAAAAGACAGCTAGATCAGAGGGCCGACCGTACGGGCCATCAATTTTTGAGGCATTCTCAAACATTTGTTGAGGCATTCTGTCCTCATATTAAATAATTGAGACGAGGAAACCTTCCTTCTTTAGCCAGCAGGAGGGATTCTTTTAATATGTTAAGATAGAAGATCACAACATTACAACTGACAGTCCATACCGAATCTGTGTCCAGAATCATGGGCATAGCCAGAATTTTTTGGGGGGCGGTTCGTTTTAAATGAGAAGTTGACCAAAACAAACTAATGTGCCTGGATAGGTCAATGGATAAAGCGTTTGCCTTCAATCCCAAAGCTCATGAGTTCAAGTCCTGCATGGTACAACGTTTTTTTTTAAAAAATTCATTCCAGATTAAAAAAGCACAAGAAAACTATTTACAAAACGGCAAGAAATAAAACAATGCATTAACACTAGGAATACCAAACATATGTACTTGTACATATTTTACATATAGCTCCCATGGGAGACTGTAAAATGACAGATTGAGGAATTTGCATTCCATTAGGTGTGTGTGACCCCCTGGGGCTGAAGTCTTTTGTGTGCTCAAAACATCCCCCCAGTAGCCAAAACAAAACATCTCCCCATATTCCAACAACAACATTCCTTCTGCAGGTTCAAAGTGCAGCTTTTTACAACACAGACCAAACTTTTGGAGATGTTGATGACTCTTTGCAAATGTCAACGCTAGAAACTTCAGTTTATTTTATAGATATACGTTTTATACTTTTTATACTACTATGCAAAAACTCAGGACAGTATTACACTTTTATTATTTCATTTTATGCTTATGTTCATTGGGTGTTTGGTGTTTTAGGGGTGTTTGGTGTTTCAGTGTTGGTGTAAATTTTCATACTTTTATACTATTATGAAAAAACTCAGGACAGTGTTACACTTTTTTACTATTTTACTATTTTATGCTTATGTTTATTAAATGTTTTAGTGTTTAGTGTTTAGATGGTTACTGTTGCACCGAGGGACTGAGAGAAACGCAATTTCGGTCCTGTGTATGTCCTGTACATACAGGTAGTCCCCGATTTACGAGCGAGATCCGTTACAACGAGGCGCTCGTAAACCGGAAATCTCGTAATTTGGAACGGCCGCCACGCTTCTCGTAAGTCCGGAATTTCGCTCGTAAATTGGAACGGTTTTGCTAGCGCGACTACGAACACTCGTTTTTCATCGAAAAACTGCTTATGAGTGCATAAAAATGATCGGAAACGTGTGTCCACATGTTTAGCTAACGAACTGTGGTGAAAAAACACAGGAAAACTCAGTATTTTTTGCGTTTTTTCCAATAATTCGCCAGCTCGTAAGTCCGGAACCTCGTAGATCAGAGCGCTCGTAAATGGGGACTACCTGTATTGTAGTTCTGACAATAAAGTTGACTTTGACTTTGACTTTGACTGCCTCTAAGCGAGCAGGTCCCCGGTTCAAATCCTGGTCCGGGGGCCTTTCTGGGTGGAGTTTGCATGTTCTCTCCGTGCATGCGTGGGTTTTCTCCGGGTGCTCCGGTTTCCTCCCACAGTCCAAAAACATGCATGTTAGGCTGATTGTTAACTCTAAATTGACCCTAGGTGCGAGTGAGACAGGTCCCTCTTGTAAATGAGTCCCCGTGGCTCAACGAGTCCAGCCTGTATAAATAAAGGTTGAATGAATGAATGAACAAACTGATATGGAGAGAACACAAATTCTGTAAGAATAAAAATACTAAATCTATTACAGTACTGTACAAAGTCAGAGACCCATTGAATGATAAAGCTCTGTATTTGTTGTATAACACAATCATTTTTCCACACTCAAAAGTATGAATGTTTACATGAAAACTGGAGTGA
>JBBPBX010089916.1:0-14213 GCA_038048925.1 Garcialebias charrua
AACTGGGGGTTGTTTGAATGCTTAGTCAGGGACAAAAGAGTTTTTATTCTCATAGAATTGATCTGGTCTTCAGATTCAAATCCAAGCAAACGAACAGAAAACACATGTGTCCATATTTAACGTGTGAAAGGTCAAAGGTCATTTGCAAACTGCTTGGAATCCCTCGTTCTTCAGAGATTATTCAGATGCCGGTCATCTTAGGAGTGGACACCCCCCACCCCCCCACAGGTGGATTCAGTTTTCTCCGAACACCTTACAGATTTTACAGAAGTCTGAAGACGTGCAGAAAACAAAACTGATACAAACTGATCAGTTAATTTAATCAATAGTTCCACAAAGTAAATTCATAGTTTTGTGTTTAAATGTTTGTTTTTGTTGTTGTTTGTTGTTGTTGTTTGTCGAGTAAAACCATAAACTCTGTTCAGTCCTTTTGGCGAACTCGTCCTCATCCGTTTCCCTCTGCTCCCCTGCAGGGGGCGCCGTCCGGGTCCAAACTGAAGAGGCCCACGTTCCACTCGAGCCGAGGGTCCCTGACCGGAGAGAACGGAGGAACGGCGCCCAGCGGCAAACGAACAGGTGAGCCACGACCCGTCTGCTTCCTGCGGCGATACCGGTTCAGAACTATGAGTCTGTCAGGAGGGACGACCTCGTTAGGCGGGCGATAGGCCTGTCACGATAACAAATGTTGCTGGGCGATTAATTGTCTCAAATTATTGCCATAAACAATAATATTGTTTGAAATCAGGCTAATTATTAATTATTGTCAAATTTTGTAAGAATATAGGTGGTCCTCGACTTACGAACGAGTTCCGTTCCTATGGCCGTTTGCATGTCAAAAATTGCCATAAGTCGGAAAACACGTACATGTACGGTACAAAGCAGTTACCAAGTTACCAAGCACTTTGCCTATCCTAACACAGTACCTTACATAATTATCAAAAAAACACATACAGGTACAGTCCATTTAGAGACAAAATAAAAAGTTAATTTCTTACTTTGAGCTGGTCAAGCCTGTCTCCGTCTCTTTGCATGTTAGCTCGTTGCACGTCCGACCTCTGCAGCTTCGTGCTGCTTCACGCGGTCCAAACTGTTAACAGGAAGGACTGTTAGCATGTTAGCTCCATACATAATGAAGGGAAAAGAGTAAATAACTTACTGGGAGCCGTTTCTCTGCGGTGTCCATCCAAATGGTTGCGCGCGTTAGCATGTTAGCCCCTCCAAATGGCAGCCGCAGCTGTTTCTCCACATTTTAGCATGTTAGCTCGGTGTCCAGCCAACATCTAAGGCTGCCAGGCAGACATCGAGGCGAGCTCCGCCGCCCGTCGGCTCCG
This sequence comes from Garcialebias charrua, assembly GCA_038048925.1. NCBI lineage: Eukaryota > Metazoa > Chordata > Actinopteri > Cyprinodontiformes > Rivulidae > Garcialebias > Garcialebias charrua. The sequence goes on from JBBPBX010089916.1 coordinate 1,332, forward strand.
TGTCCCCGGTGGGGCGTTAGCATCCACCCATCCATCCTACAGCTAGGCTTGTTAGCATGTTAACTCGTTGCTCCTCCGGCCCAGCTCGCTGTCTGCTGCTTCACGCGGTCCACAGCGTCGTTTTCCTTCATCCATCCGTCCCTCCGCAAAACCGCCGTTCAGCTCCCAGCTCATGTATCCGAGCGCAGCAACCTCTGATCGGACACGGTCCGTCCGAAGCCGGCTGTCGGGGCCGGAGCTAACTGGCTAAACTGGCAGGCACTGCCGAAAACTGACTGTCGAAAACTGGCTGCCGCAAACTTCGTAAATCGGCTTAAAAATAAAAATAATAATAATAATACTTTATTTATAAAGCCATTTAATAATAATAATAATAATAATGTATATTCCTGTCATCTGCGTATGTTTCCCATACACAGACGAAATTCGTCTCTGCATTTAACCCAACCACCTACCAGGTGGTGCAGTGAGCAGCCCGAAAGCGCCCGGGGAGCTGGAGAAATAGGTGTGCACTCATAGACACCCCAAGCTGGGTAGTGGCCTTAAAACGACCACAGCTGCAACAAAGTGCTGTACACATGAAATCAAGAATATTTAAACATTAAAAAAAAAGTAGTCCTCGACTTACGACATTTTGGACTTATGAATATGCATCTCATAAAAAATGTATATATATTTTTTTTTAAATAAACAAATAGATGTACAGTACTGTACAGTCACCAAGCATATCCTAACACAGTTAAGGAGTGAGCTGAATTGTCTCCCTCCTCCCTAGCAGGCTCCATTCACTTTTTTTTTTTTGTATGTGATCCTACTTATGAATTTTCGACTTACGAACGGCCAGTAGGTACGGAACTCGCTCGTAAGTCGGGGACTACCTGTATATATATATATATATTTTTTTTTTTTCATATTTTTATTAATATGATGCATTCGTAAAGTCAGATTGCCGTAGGTCGAGACCGCCGTAAGTCGAGGACTACCTGTATTGGTCAATTTGTTTTGAGTGTAGTTCCTTTTTTGACCACCAGATGGCAATATAAGACTGTTTGAACAGAAGGATGGATAGTGAGGGAGCGAGCAGCGTGACTCTTTAAGAAAAATGGGAGGGAGGCCCCTTGACGTGACATGGGCTGTCTCTCTTCGGTTCTCGTAATGGCGAACGCTCAGTGTGGTTTGAGCTCTTTAGCATTTTTCACACAAAGCTTTTAATAAAAAAAATTAGTAAACAAGTTCTCAGAGGAAAAACAACTTTTTACACAAAGGCACAAGTTTCAACTGTGAATTTTGGAGCTTTGACAAGACGAAGGTGTTTCCCTAAGGTCGGCCTGTTAGCTTAGCTTGTAGCATAGCTTCTCAGCTTTAGCTGCTTTTAACCAGTGGTGTAGTCTATGTGATACTCAGGTATACGGAGTATACCCACTAGAAAAGCTTAAGAATTTCAGTATACCCACTTAAAAGTGCCCAATGACACATGACTTATCATTAGACATGTGTCATCGATACGTTAAACGGCAGTTGAACGCTTCCGAAACAATCTAACGGTATGCAACGCTGTGCTTTGATACTGTTGCATAAATTCTCTAACATGATTTTAATACAAAGCCAACTGTTGTACAATGTTTGTTGTTCATTTATTCATATATAAACATAAGAAAAAATTGGAAATGTTCAATATGCTTAAAAATCAAAATATATTGACAATTACATTGTACTAACCAGTGTACTTTGGTTTCTAAGCACAGTATACTCACTACAAAAATGTAGACTACACCACTGCTTTTAACCATCCACAAACACGATTTTGAACGATTAAAACAGGTTTTAAAGAGAAAAGAGAGAGGGAGGGGTCAGTTGAGCTTTTTATCATCCAGTGTCTTCAGTAGAAAGAGACACAAAGAAACGATAAAACTGATAAATGAAAATGAGGTCAATAATTTTAATTTATCATGTGATTAATTGATGTATTGTTTATCGTGACAGGCCTAAGCATTCCTTTAATTAATGCTTGTTTTAATTAAAAAGTTGAATTCCTTAACGTGTGATTATTAGTTCAGCTCTTCAGCAGCGTTGGTTTTTAAAGATGCTAAAAGTTTTAATGTAAATTATTTACAATTATTGTTTTCATGCATCTTTCACGCTTGAATCAAGTGAAACATTCTGTTTTGAATCTTTGACTGTTTCTGATAATTTAACTTTAAAACAAAAACTTTTCCAGATCCAAAGCGAGGGTCGGCGACAGCCAGCGGTCCAAGCAGCCGAGCCGGCAGCCGAGCCGGCAGCAGGGCCAGCAGCCGCCGCGGCAGCGACGCCTCAGACGCCTCGGAGCTTCAGGACGCTCGCTCCGTCGGCTCGGACACCTCAGACACCCCGAGGCGGCCAGGAGGCGGAGCCAAACCCTCCAAGATCCCAATGATCTCCAAGAAGACGCCGAGCACAAAGACGCCGGGTTCGGCAAAGAAGTAAACCCAGAAGTGCTTCGTTATTCCTCCCTCATAGGCTGCCGTCGGCGGCCATCTTTACCCGTACCAGCGTCGATCTGGACGTCCATCTGGACGGCTCGTCCAGAACTTCTGCACTATGACTGATGTTTTTGGGGGGAAGAGGGAGATGGAGGGCGTCTCCCTCTCACTCCTTCCCCCAGCCTCTAGTTTTGACTGCGAACATGCACAAGAGGAGAAAGATCAGAGTTCTGGGGTCATGACTGACATTTGTTTTTAACCCTAAAGACCCCAGTTTGCCTTCCAGTCTCCTCCTCCGACTCCCAAAGCGGCGAGGAAGCAACCGAGACGCCTTACTTAATGTTACACACTTTGTCCCGATCCGACAGAGCGACAGACTTTAACTGCGTTACACTGACAGACACATTTTACCGGAGCGGCGGTGCGAGGAGCGCCACCACAACAGCTGCACAAACAACAGAAGAAAAAAAAAAACAAGAGCTGTGGCTAAATTATTTTGGCTTGTGGGCCAGATGCCTCGAGGATGCATCGACAAAGAAAAATATGCAATCGACTGCCGAGTCGCTTCCTGGTTGGCCGGGAAACAGTCGCCTCAGCAGCAGCGGCGAGCTGAGGAGGCTGTAACACATGCCTCGAGGATGCATCGACAAAGAAAAATATGCAATCGACTGCCGAGTCGCTTCCTGGTTGGCCGGGAAACAGTCGCCTCAGCAGCAGCGGCGAGCTGAGGAGGCTGTAACACGCCGTCTGACGCACACAGAGCGGCTAACCTCAGACTGTGAGGATCAGCAGTGGAGCTGAGGACAACCCCCTCCACCACCACCACCACCGGCTTCAGCCAAGGACGGTGTGGTTTGTCAACAAGCTGACACAAAAATAATCACAAGCTAGAGACAGGACTATTTTTATGGCACATCACTCACAACGTGTAACAACCGTGCTCCACAACCAGCATGCACCAATCGTCTGCCGCTCTGTTGCTGCACACGTCACGCACACACGTGACGTGCATCGTGCGTGTGAGTTACAATAAAGGGTCATTGACTTGAGTCACTGTATGCAAAAAATGTTAATTTGTGATTTTGTTTGTTTTTCTGATTAATTTATAATCCAGTTTTGTTATTTAGCTCGAGAGGAAGGTCTATTTATTTTTCATGTCATATCACCGTCGACAGATTTAGTATTATGGTTAAAGAAATTGTGATTTTTTTGTTTTTGTTATGTCCACTTTGCTCTTTTGACATGGTTTGTGTATAAAACATGTAACACGACTCATAGAAGCAGCCTTATTAATTTTCTTCATCAATAACGACGGCAGTTATCTGACCAAAGGGGTTCCCCTTCATGTGTAGAGAAGAACTACAAATATGGATGACGGGGGACCTGGGCTGAAGGGACGGGGTATTTGTGTCCCCCCACAGTGTCTCTTCTTCTAGGCTTTTTTTTTGTTTTTCAACCTGTCCCGTCGTTGACGGGGCCGAGTCGTCCGTGATATTTCTCCATGTAACAGATGAAGTTTATGAACACTGATGGAATGACAGAAGACATCTTAAGGTGATTTTTATTTATTTATTGTCTCTGCTGGGGGGAGGACAACGTGTGCTCCTCTCGGTGGGACATCATGGAAGGAGGGGGGTGAGTAACAGGGAGTCACTTGTGTAAAATTAAAATAAACTAAAATTATAAACTTTTTTCTGTTTTTGTATTAAAAATAATGCTTGCAATAAAACTGACTCTGGTCTTTGATTTACCGGTATTTGATTTGGACTTGTGTCACGCAGCCGAAGTTCGTGTCGGGGCTGAGCTGAAGGTCACGAAGAAAGAAGTGGAGAGATGATCTATTCCAGGGGTCTGCAACCTGTGGCTCTGGAGCCACATGCGGCTCTTTGTTGTATAAACAACAAAAAAGTTCTAGTTTTAGAAGAAGAATAGAATAGAATATATCTTTATTGGCATATTTTTGCACCGAGGTACAAGGTGTTGCAATTGGCGCACGCACAATCCTAAGAGACGTACGCACGGAGGCCGCAGCAGTATAAAACCGCGCCGCAAACAATCAGATATGGAAAAAGGAACACACACTCGGGTAATCATGGTATTCAAAAAAGAATATCACATTTTGTCTCAGGACACTCCATGATAAAGTCCAAAAAACTCTACCAGCTTTTAGCACGAATAAGACAGGACATGATGCATGTAACGACGACAAGCAGGGAGATTTAGTCCGTGAGTAATCATTTCAGATAAGCACAGTCTGCAGATGGCTCAGCTCGGCTCCATCCGAACGCACACACAGAGACCTCGGGGGAGGGGGGGCAGCGAGTTCACTTCAGCTTTCGACTCCAGGAAAAGTTTTTGCAGACAGCCTTCTTTTCCAAGGTCGCTCAGAGTCCCGATTAGATTAATCACTTTATTTATTTTCACGTCAGGCCACAGTGTACTTTTGACTGCAGCCTTTCAAGTCCAGGTGCTGTTCAGGTCCAAAAACGCCGAATCATGTGAGGTTCCGAGCTACAAATCCCCATCTGTGCCCTGATTGAGCACGGGCGGCTGTATACGAGTCCCAAAACGCACAGCAGGTCCGCGGCTTTCCACCGCTGCTCCCATCGTGCGGTTCAGTTCGTACAACAGCTGGGACGTTGAGCCCATAGCCCGGATCAGAGAATCATGCTGAGCGGGGAGTCTTGCCAGCGCGTTGATCGCCGCGGCAGCCTTCCTCAGCTTCCAGTAGCAGACGCCAACGCCAAAAAACAGAGTAGCTGCCACCAATATCCAAATAATCCACAAATCTTCCACGTCTTCGACAGACAGAACGGTCAGACACATTGGCTTCCACTCCGACCACGAGTCCATAATGTATCCCACTGTGTGCGTGTCGGAGGGGCAAGCCGCTTCTCCTGGCCCGGTTCGCTTAGCTGTTTTCCTGTAATTTCTTTTGCAAATACTTTAACTTTTTGCGTTATTTCTATACTTAATTAAAATGACATAGGTTTACATAGTTCATAGTTGTTGTTTTTTATTTAAAAAAAACCATTTTCCCTCTTTTTACAAGAATCTGGTCTTTTCGTTTGTCTTAAATTTTACAAAATATCAATAAAAGTTTTTAAAAAATCATATAATTTTAGCTTTATATTGTCACCCCTACAGGCCACAAACGTCTCCTACAACAAATTTTAAGTGGTCCATGGGCCACCAGTTGATAATTACAGTTGAATCAGGTGGTTGTGGCTCTGGACACGTTTAATTTAGTGAACGAAAGCGTAAAAATGGCTCTTTTGATCATAAATGTTGCAGACCCCTGATCGCTGAACGGCTGCTAAAGATGCTGAAACGTAGTCGTTAAAGCTGAAGCAAACCCCGAGCTAAAATCTAAACATGGCAAAATGCAAGCAAACAAAATAAAGTTAGGAAAGTCTATCAAAAATAAAAATGAGGCCGTAAATCAAATAATTCTGTGTTAAACGTCGGTGAAGACCGGTGTGTTTGAGGAGAGATTTAAAAGCTGGGACTGTCTTGTCTGATTTTGACCAAACGCTTCACGTTGGGGTCAGTCGGTTTCCCTTTGACGTCTCCAGCTCGTCCAAAACGCTGCAGTTTGGCTCTCAACAGGAACTTGTAGGTATGAGCATACAGTGTTTCAACGGTTTTGTCCTCCCTTCACTGGCTCCTTGTACATGTCAGAATTCCATCCATCATCTTCCTCTTGTTCTGGACTCAGGTCTCGAGGGCAGCAGCTGAGCAGGGAGGTCCAGACATCTCTTTCCACAGCCAGATCTTCTGAGAGGACTCCATGGCGTTCTCGGGACAATCAAAATACATACATGTAGTCTCTCCAGCGTGTCCTGGGTCTTCCCCGGGGTCTCCTCCCAGTCAGACATGCCCGAACCACGTCAACTGGCTCTTCTGGATGTGGAGGAGCAGCGGTCACGGTTCTACTCTCTCCAGATAACTGAACTTCTTACCCTATCTCTAAGGGAGAGTTCAGCTACCCTGCAGAGGAAACTCATTTCAACCTCCTGTATCCACGATCTCATTCATTATGTCACTACCCAGAGTTCATGACCAGAGGTGAGGAACGTAGACTGACTGGTAAACGGAGAGCTTTGTCTTACAGCTCAGCTCCCTCTTCACCACAACGGACCGGTACAGAGTCGAGCTCCATTCTTTCCTCGTGAACAAAACTCAGAGAGACTTGAACTCCTCCACTTGAGGCAGAACCTCACCCTCAACTTGAAGAGAGCAATCCACCCTTTTCTGACTGAGGACCATGACGTCAGATCTGGAGATGCTGGTTCTCGTCCCAGCTGTGAACCGGCGCTCCAGTGAGAGCTGAAGATCACGGCACGTTGACGCCAACAGGACCACATCATCTGCAAAGAGCAGAGATGGAATCCTGAGGCCACCGAACCGGAAACCCTCTGCCAGTTGGCTGCACTGAGAAGTTCTGTCCATAAAGTTTTGAACAGAATCTGTGACAACGAGCAGCTCTGGTGGAGTCCAACTCTCACCCTGAAGGGTCTGATTTACTGCTGGCAATGAGAACCAAGCTCTCGCACCACTTGTAGAGGGACTGAACAGCCCATAACAACAGGCCCCCAATCCCATATTCATGGAGCACCCCCCACAGTGTACCTCCAGAAACACGGTCAAATGCCTTCTACAAGTCTACAAAACACATGTACTGTAGACTGGATGAGCAAACTCCCATGACCCCTAGAGGACCCTAGTGAGGGTAAAGAGCTGGTCCAGTGTTCCACGGCCAGGACGGAACCTACATTGTTCCTCCTGGATCAGAGGAGCGACCAACGATCAGACTCGCTTCTCCAGTGCCCCTGAATAGACCTTACCAGGGAGGAACAGGAGAGTGATACTGTAGGAGGTGGTGAAGAGACGACACAGGAGACGGGATGCAGGTCTTCATTTTATTCACTCCTACTTTCAACTGGCGGGAAAACCACCCAACAACGCCTTATATACCAACATAACATCCGGTCCTCTGGACCTTTCACAATAAAAGCATCCTTAACACATTGGGTCCACTGGGTGTGAGTAGAGCCCCCTAGTGGTCCACCACACACGCCCCCCCAGAACACCCAGTAAGGTCCATCACTAGTCCCGCATTTTAGGTTTGATTAAACGCCCAGAACGGCTGAACCTGGGCCCCGCAGAACCAGTTCGATGAAGCGGGGGGTGACGAGGAGGGGCTGCAGAAGATTCGGGCTCCAATGGTTGTTGAGAGTCTCTGGAAGGAGGGCAGCAATCCGTTAGCAACGTGGATGGAGGTCTGCCCCTGCGAGGAGCCTGGGCCGTAACAACCTGATCATCTGACATAACATGAGCTGGTTTAAGCCTATCAATACAGACAGTCTCAGTACGACCCCCTAAATCTAAAAGGAAATGTTTTGGACCTGGCTGAAGAACCCGAAACGGTCCATCATACACAGGCTGTAGTGGTGTCCTGTGTGCATTGTGTTTGACAAAAACAAATTTAGAGGACTCCAGACTCTTAGGGACAAATGACTGAGGTAAACAATGGTGTACCGGGCCAGGGACACGAACGGAGTCCTCCTGAGACGAAAAATGTTGCAACGGCGGAGCGAACTGTGGTGAGGGTACCTCAGGTAAAAACTCACCGGGGACGCGCACAGGCTGACCGAAAACCAGTTCAGCCGGGGAAGAGTTCAGGTCCTCTTTGGATGCGGTACGTAAACCCAACAAAACCCAGGGAAGACGGTCAATCCAGTTGTCACCGGTCAATGCAGCGCGCAGTGCAGCTTTCAATGACCTGTGAAACCGTTCACACAAACCATTAGCTTGAGGGTTGTAAGCTGTGGTCCTGTGAACGTTCGTCCCCAGGCCCTTGGCCATGGTAGACCAAAGCTCAGAAACAAACTGCGGGCCCCTGTCTGATGTAATGTCTGAAGGGGGGCCAAAACGTGCAACCCAGGTAGACAAAAATGCCCGGGCCACCACTGCAGCCGTTGTGGATGTCAGAGGAACCACCTCAGGCCACCTGGTGGTCCGATCTATCATAGTCAGCAGATGAGTAAAACCTTGTGATGGAGGCAGAGGGCCCACCAGGTCCACGTGCACATGGTCAAACCGCCGACTAGGGATAGGGAAAGGTTCCAAAGGTGCTTTGGTGTGCCTGTCAACCTTAGCACGCTGACATGGGACACACGCTGCTGCCCACTCCTTAACCGCTTTACGCAGACCGGGCCAAACAAACTTTGAGCTGACCAGTTTCACCGATGCTCTAACACCTGGGTGAGAAAGGGAATGCAAGGAGTCAAAAACGCGGCGTTGCCATGAAACTGGAACCAGGGGGCGGGGCCTGCCAGTAGAAACGTCACAGAGCAGGAGAGGACCTCCGTCATCCACCTGCCGTTCCTCCAACTCGAGGCCCGTGGGCCCGGACTGGAGCTCGAGTATTTCTGCGTCGCTACGTTGGTCCGCAGCCATGGCAGAAAAATCGATGCCCACGTACACGGGAGAGATCAGCACCCGGGAGAGACAGTCGGCCACCACATTGGACTTTCCAGCCACATGCTGAATGTCTGTAGTAAATTCAGACACCGCTGCGAGGTGGCGTTGCTGGCGGGCAGACCAGGGGTCGGAAATTTTCGACATAGCAAACACCAAGGGTTTGTGGTCCACGTATGCAGTGAACTGGCGGCCTTCCAGGAAAAACCTGAAATGGCGTGTGGCCAGGTAAAGTGCCAGCAACTCCCTGTCAAAAACACTGTATTTAAGCTCATTGTCCCGCAGCGTACGGCTGTAAAATGCAAGCGGCTGCCAAACTCCTGACACCTGCTGTTCTAACACAGCCCCCACCGCAACATCAGATGCGTCTGTTGTCAAAGCTATTTGTGCCGCCGGGGATGGGTGGGCCAGAAGGGCAGCAGTGGCCAGTGCAGCTTTAGCATCACCAAATGCCTGTAGGCGTTCTGGTGTCCAGTCAACACTGTCGTTGGGCTTTTTCTTTTTCAGCGCTCCATAGAGCGGGCGCAGCAGTTGTGCTGCCCTGGGGAGGAAACGGTTATAGAAGTTAACCATTCCCAAAAACTCTTGTAGCGCTTTAACAGACTGGGGCTGTGGAAAATCTGACACCGCCTGCACTTTGTTTGGTAACGGGACAGCACCACTGGCAGAAATGCGGTGGCCCAAAAAATCAATGACTGGCAGCCCAAACTGGCATTTTGCTGTATTTACAATCAGGCCATGTGCTGCTAGGCGCTGAAAAACCTCACGGAGGTGGGACATGTGCTGGTCAGCTGAGCTGCTAGCCACCAGGATGTCGTCCAGATACACAAATACGAATGACAGACCCCTTAGGACTGAATCCATCAACCGCTGAAATGTTTGTGCTGCTCCTTTAAGACCAAAAGGCATGCGCAAAAACTCAAACAGGCCGAAAGGCGTGATCACAGCGGTCTTAGGGACATCCTCCACATGCACAGGAACCTGGTGGTACCCGCGTACTAAATCTACTTTAGAAAAAATGGAGGTCCCAGCCAGGTGCACTGAAAAATCCTGGATGTGGGGGATGGGGTAACGATCGTTCTCCGTGATGTTATTAAGGCGGCGGAAATCCCCACATGGTCGCCATTTGCCGTCTGCTTTGGGCACCATGTGCAGGGGGGAGGCCCACGGGCTGTTTGAGCGCTGCACGATGCCTAAATGCTCCATGTTAGCAAACTCTTCCTGTGCTATTGCTAGCTTAGTAGCATCGAGGCGGCGTGCACGTGCGAACACCGGGGGGCCTGTTGTGGGAATATAATGTTCAACCCCATGCTTTGTGTTTGTGTTGGCAAAGTTAGGAACAGTCAGCGAGGGAAACTCAGACAATAAACGTTGAAACACATCACCCGAAGCTAAAAAATTAGCATGCATTAGAGGCCCAGCTCCTCGCGTCTCACAAGGCAGTGACGAAAAGGACACCGCGTCGATTAAACGTCTGTTAGCCATATCAACCAGGAGCCCGTGAGCACAAAGAAAATCAGCCCCTAAAATAGGGACTGAGCTAGCAGCTACCACAAAGTTCCACTGGAAGTCTCGTTCATGGAAACGAACAGTCACCAACCTTTCACCAAACGTCTTGATGGGTGAGCCGTTAGCCGCGGTTAGCTGTGGGCCGCAGCCTTCAGCCAACGTGTCGGAGCCAGACGGGGGAACAAGGCTCTTCTGCGAACCAGAGTCCACCAGGAACCGCCTCCCCGACCTCGAGTCTTCGATGAAAAGCAGCCTTTCCTTGTCGCCAACGGCCGCGGCTGCTAGCGTGCGTTGGCGTTGTCGTTTCCCTGAGGCTTGTAGCTGCACGGCGGGACGCACCGTCGTGCTTTGGCGCCAAAACGCTTGTGGTAGAAACACAAAGTGGCTCCTGTCCGCCCGCGGCTAGCGACCCCTGCTACCACCGATGGCTCGTCCGGCGCTGAGGACGTTGCTTGAAACTCGGGCGCTGTTGGAGATCCGTGGGCCGCCATCTGGACTTCGAAGGTCCTTGTCGTTAGAAGAATGCGGTCAGCTTCTCCGGCCAGCGCGCGGTAATTCTTCTGCTGCAGAAGCGTGGAGTTGGCCAGGACATTACGCACTTGTGCTGGAAACTTGCGGAGGAGAAGGTGGCGGAAGAGGAACTCGCAGTCGCCTGAGCCCCGCAAGGCTAACATGCCTTCCACTAGCTCCAAAGCTGTGCCATCGCCCAAACCGGGGAAGGAAAACAGTTTCTCCGCGCGCTCCGCGTCTGAAAGCGTATAACGCTGCAGAAGGAGCTCCTTGAGTGCGGCGTATTTTCCTTGTGCAGGAGGGTCCTCGAGCAGGCTCATTACCCGCTGGGCTGACCGTGGGTCCAGCGCCGCGACCACATGGTGGTACTTGGTGTCGTCTGAAGAAATCCCGCGAAGGGCGAACTGCGCTTCGACGTGAGCAAACCACGCCGGGGCGGCGTTCAGCCAGAAGTCCGGCATCCTGGCGGACACCGCAAAAGCGAGCGAGGCCGCCTGTGGGGGTTCCACCACAGGGGACGGCTGAGGGGAGCTGGCTGTAGCTTCATGCGTCGACATATTCAGCTCACGAGGGTCACCAATTGTAGGAGGTGGTGAAGAGACGACACAGGAGACGGGATGCAGGTCTTCACTTTATTCACTCCTACTTTCAACTGGCGGGAAAACCACCCAACAACGCCTTATATACCAACATAACATCCGGTCCTCTGGACCTTTCACAATAAAAGCATCCTTAACACATTGGGTCCACTGGGTGTGAGTAGAGCCCCCTAGTGGTCCACCACAATACCCCTGTAACTGGAGCACCCTCTGGTCCCCATTCTTGAAGAGGGGCCACTACCCCAGTCTGCCAATCCAGTGGCATGCCACTGGATTGGCAGACTGCATTGCCCCTGATGTCCACGCGATGTTGCAAAGCTGTGTCAACCAAGAAGACAGCCCAACAACATCCAGAGCCTTAAGGAGATCAGGGCGAATATCTCATCCACACCCGGAGCCCTGCCGCCTCTGAGCTTTTAAACTACCTCAGCCACAGTTATGGACAGAGCAACCCTGAAGTCCCCCAACTCTTCTTCCTCCATGGAAGATGTGCTGATGGGATTGAGAAGGTCCGAGAAGTATTCCATCTCCTGACGACATCACTGGTTGAGGTCAACAGCAGCCCACCTTCACTGCAGTGTTCGTAAAGAGCTGCTTTCCCCTCCTCCGCAGCCTGATGTTTTGCTAGAATCTCCTCGGAGTCGACAGAGAGTCTTTATCCAAGGTCTCACTGAACTCCTCCCACATCCGAGGTTCTCTCTCTGCTGTTGCAGTCTTGGCTGTTGCCAAGACTGCAGACCGCTTGACCCTCCGGTACTCCTCGGCTGTCTCCGGAGCCCCACCAGCCAAAAAGGCCTGATGGGACTCAGAATTGCATAATTGGCCTTGCACCCTCATATCTCTCGGACCTACTTCAACCTTATGTTCCTTCTCGGGCGCCGAGATCATCGGACCAGCTGCTTTTGGTTGTACCAAAAACCAGGCTGAAGCTCAGAGGAGATCGGGCTTTTTCAGTCATGGGCCCTAAACTCTGGAACAATCTGCTCATCAGACAGGCCACTTCAGTCCTTGTCTCTCCTTAAAGAAGGAGAGATGAATCTTTCCTTGAAACACTCCTGTTCACTGACGTATAACACGTTTGATTTACCTATTCTGTTTCATTGTTTCTATTTTTATTGCTTTTAATTAAATATTATTATTTTTACTGCCTTGATCTTATTGTTAAGCACTTTGGTAAAAGCTGCTGTTTTAAATGTGTTTAGAATAATTTTTACTTGATTTTCTTTTCCAACAGGCAAAGTAAGCAGCATTTTTTTAGTCAACACAGGGGGGGTCGGATCATCCTATTTTGTGTTATAAAACATGTAAAATGGTTACAA
>JBBPBX010089917.1:0-14212 GCA_038048925.1 Garcialebias charrua
AGATCAAACATTATCAGCGACAAATTGAAATACTGTATAAAATACATAAAGATTATAAAATGCAAAATAATAAAAATACATTTAGTAAAATTAATGATAAGCTAGTCTTAAGAGTCTTTTTGTATTGAGCGCTTGTTCTGATTTTAGTCTAAGAGATGTGTTTTCAGGGCTGTCTTGAACAGAGAAAGGGAGGTGGTGTTTAGAGCGTTCCAGAGGTGAGGGGCAGAGCAGGTGAAGGCCCTGCTCCCCATGGTGGAGAGGCGGGCAGAGGGTACATGGAGATGTAGCGAAGAGGAGGATCTGAGAGAGCGTGATGGGATGGAGATTTGTAGGAGGTCAGATAGATAAGGAGGGGCAAGGTTGTGGATAGCTTTGAACGTGAGGAGTAGAATTTTGAAGATGATGCGTGATTTAACCGGGAGCCAGTGGAGCTGCTGCAGGACAGGAGTGATGTGGTTATAGTAGGAGGTTTGAGTGATGACACGGGCAGCTGAGTTCTGGACCATCTGTAACTTGTGGAGAGATTTGTTGGGGAGGCCGTAGAGAAGGGAGTTGCAGTAATCGATACGGGAAGTCACAAGACTGTGCACCAGGATGGCTGTGGAGCGGGGTGTGAGAGAAGGACGGAGACGGTTAATATTACGGAGGTGGAAATAGGCAGACCGAGTAATATTGTTGATGTGTGAAGTGAAGGAGAGAGTGGTGTCGAGGATGACACAGAGGCTCTTGACCTGAGGGGAGGGGGATAGCAGAGAGTTGTTAAGGGGGACGAGAAGATGTTCTGATTTTGAAATAGAGTTTTTGGTACCAACAAGAATGATTTCTGTTTTGTTACTGTTTAGTTGAAGGAAATTGTTAGAAAACCAGTGATTTAGCTCATTGAGACAGTCGGTGAGGATGGAGGGTGGGTGGGTGGAGTTAGGTTTTGATGACAAGTAGAGCTGTGTGTCATCAGCATAACAGTGGAAATGGACGCCGTATTTGCGGAAGATGTGACCTAGAGGAAGGAGGTAAATGATGAAGAGGAGGGGTCCGAGGACAGAGCCTTGGGGGACACCCGTGGAGACAGGGGAAGACTGGGAACGGAAGGATTTAAGCTGAATGAATTGAGTGCGGTCAGAGAGATAGGAGTTGAACCAGTCTAACGGGGTACCTGAGATGCCAATGGAGGTTAGTCTGTTGAGGAGGATAGAATGACAGATGGTGTTGAAGGCAGAACTTAGATCAAGAAGAATGAGGATGGACAGAAGACCAGAGTAAGCAGCAAGAAGAAGGTCGTTAGTAATTTTTACAAGAGCTGTTTCGGTGCTATGGTGGGGGCGAAATCCAGATTGAAACTCTTCATAGATGTTGTTGTTGGACAGGTGAGAGTGAAGTTGACTAGCAACAGTTTTTTCAAGAATTGTGGTGGAACGACATTGTGTACACAGGGTCCCAGTTACATCCAACAAAAGTATAAAATGTAAAAGAAAACCAGTAATGTTTGTTTATGTTTATGTTTATTAAATTTGTTCTTTTTTTTTACAAAAGAAACACAATACAAGACAATCCCATAGATGATAACCTACAAAATATATAAAAAATGAAAGGTAGCAGAAAGAAGAATAAATCTTATTATATCTGCCCCTTTTTTCAAACAATCAGATTAAACAATAATAATCTTCCACCAACAGTACAAAATGACTAACTCTTTCTAATTTTCTAACTAATACAATACACATTACGTCATTTCATATATATATTTTTAACAAATTCATTTTGATCATTTTCTTAAATGTAAACATTGACTTGGCATTTTTAACTACATTCTCCAAGCCATTCCATAATCTAATTCCCTGGATTGAGGTAGAACGTCCCTTCAAACTAGTTCTGAATTGTGGTTTTACAAACATCTCTGTCCCCTTAGGTTATAACAACTTTGTCTTGGTCGGATCTGGGGAGTGGACGAGTGGCTCGTCCTGTTCGGGTGGTCCTGGGGACTCTGGGCTCGGGGTCCTTCCTGGGGTCTTGGGCTTTGATCGCCCCTTCGTCTGTCTCGGGCTTTGGGGGGACGGATCTCTGATGCTTCACAATCGCTACTAAATGTTCTATTGGAGGAACCTTATTCACTTATGCATGCTCACAACCACACACAAATGGATGCAGGGATGTATATGTAGATATATGTAGATGGGTATATAAATGAATATAAATATATATGTATGTATACTGTATATATATTTGTAGGTATGGGTATGTGTATTTATAGAAATCTACTGCAAGGTCATGAATATTATCAGTCTTTATGCTTGTATGTTTCGTTGCTGTGTTCTGTCATGTGCTTTGCAGGATTGTGGACGGAGGTTTGGTGTGTTTGCCTTGTGCTCTTTTTGTGGATAATTGTTGTTTTGTTGTCTCATTTTCTCTTTTCTTTCTTTCTCTCTATTAAAAAATAAATAAATAAATAAATAAAATAAAAAATACATATTGGAGTGAGAGGATGTGTAGTGGACATGACCTTGTCCACTTTTAAGACACCTGTGTACTTTTGAACTGTCCAGTGATGACCTTTACTGACCTCTCAGTGAAGCAAGACATTTACTACAAAATCATTCATTTAGCTATAATCTGATAAATATAGTCACCAAAAGAGACTATTTCTATCTTTGATTTGATCCTAATGTGATCAAAAGAATAACTTTTGTCATTCTCATGATGGTGCTTTTAAGCTGTGTTATTCTGTGAGAGTTAAACTGTGTCCACTGCTGTGTTAAAGGGAAATATCGGGTCACAGAGACCCGACTGTTCTGTTTAGAAATAAGAAGACAGTTTAATCAGTTGTTTTTCATTGAACAAGGCTCCAGCTTTCTCTGTCTGTTCCTAAACAAATCTCCCTCTGCTGCTGCTTGTTAACCTTGGGTTTGATAAGACAAATGAACTCCTCGACTGGTCCTTCCTTAAGTACTAGTCTAAGCTGTGCTGAAACGCTTCAGAGAGTTGCTGGGAACTTCCAAAGAGATGTGAACTTTCCCAAGAGCTGGACACGTGTGGTCAAGAGCTAACGACCGGCGTCTTCAGCTAAGGACTGATAACAGGCTGTTATGAGTCTACTTCGAACAAGCCGAGCTCAAAAACTTTGTTTATTCCCTCCTGGAATAAGTTTATCTTGAAGTCAGAGGCCTGAAGCTGACATATTCTCTGATGACCAACGCGGAAGCCAGGAGACGTTGAAACGTAAACTAAAACCAGTTTTGGACGTGCTGAGACTAAAGGACTCTGTGCATCTGAAGGCTGGTGTCTTCCCTCTTACCGGGCTGTCGTCAAAAGGTAAAGGAGCTGTTTACAAAACGTACCTGGATTTTAGCAGAAGTCTGATGGGAAGTGTCACTCTGGTCTCATGCTCAGGATAATGTTCTTCTTAATTCTTTCCTCCTATTTCTTTTCCCTCTCAACCTAAGCTGGAAACTATATTTTTAAGCTAAAAGAGCCCACAGACTAAATATGTTAACATCCAATATTTAAGTCTGTTGTGTTAAATTTAAGTGTGCTGACGTATTTGAATTGAAAGAAAGTGAAATCATGTCAATCAAGTGTAATGGTGTTAATTTAGTTGATTTATTTTAAATAAATGATAGTGTCTCTTTGACATATCAAACTAAGTTAACGTGTCCATTGTCACTTAATGGCTCTGTTTATTTATCCATCATAAAGATCACAGAAATATTGAATAAACTGAAAAAGAAGAGAATCCGTGAAATTACTATTCAATCTGAATAAGTAAATTAAGGTAAAAAGGAGGTCAGTATTAAACTGACCCCCCCTTTAACCCCTTTACATCTGGTGGCCTCGTATCGGCTTCTAAAAGTTTATTGATAAATCTGTGGTCTCAGTCATGAACTGTAACGTCATGTTTGCATAAAAGGATCCAAGTTTTAAACTCTGAGGATAATAATTTTGGCTGGAAGTGTTCAAAGCAGGCAGATTCTGCGTGTTTTTATCATTTGAGGCTGAGGGATTGTTATTCGTTTCAACACTGCAAGCGCTGTTGGAAGCATTCAGGTGAAGTTTTTGTCAGCCGTGGTCTGTGGGAGTTCTGGTTCGGCTTCGACCCAGTTCAAGCACACACTCCGGTACAGAACTTTGTTGTTTGATCGCCGAGTCAAACTGCCTGCCCTGGAAGCTAATTTAACATCTACAAGATTGCTGTTGTGGTATTTTTACATTTTAAAGAAGGTCGAAGCAGCATATACTGTTAGAACGTGTCGGTTAATGGGTTCTGACCCGAGTTTTCTGCTCCTCTAACGTGGACCGGAACCGACCTGGAGTGACTCCGTGAGAGTCCGTGTTGTTCAACAGCTGCAGTGCTGGGTTACTGAGCGTAACTAAGTTGGCCTGTCTAGATGTGCGCCGCATGTTTCAGCATTTTGGGAAGTTAAATTGTAGCGTTTGAGTTGTTTTTAAGAGTCTATGAAGTTGTATTCTGTTGTGCTAAGCTAACGTTAAGAAGACGTGTCTCATGTCCGTTTATGAGCTGTGATTGGATGATACGAGTGCTGTGAATCACTCTTGTAGCGAACGCTGATTCGCTGTTGTGTGCTGTCAATCACTCTTGTGGCGAACGCTGATTCGCTGTTGTGAGCTGTCAATCACGTCGCACGCCGTTGCGACCAGCCCACTTTGTCGTCATTTCCGGTACTACATTGGTCGAAGGTAAGAAAAACTACATTCGCCATTTATGCTTGGAGAATGAACTACATATGCTGTGATTGATTTGTTGACGTCACGTATGTTGTAGCGAGCTCCGCCTCGCTCACGTAAGAAGCTGGTGACGCGCTACGCACGCTGCGTGGGCCCGCCCATTTTTGTCGTCACTTCCAGGTGCCGCACTTTGAGTGACAGGTCACACTCGCTGGCTCACACTCGTTCACACACGAACACACACTTAAACACTCATCTGAAGCCATCAACACTGTCTAGCGACATAAACTTGTCTCTGACAAGAAAGCGGTTCGAGCAATTATCACGTTCTTACTGAAAACTAACCCTAATAGGTTGTTTTCTTTCCATGTACTGATTTAAACTCAGTCGCTTCGTGATAACATACGCGACGCTGCCCCCTGCTGGACGTTAATAGATGAGTTTTCTCTCAACACATCATAAAGTCAGCATTTTTTATGGTGAAAATTACCAGCTTTAAAATTGTTCTGTACACAAACAAAAACTCCTGTTTATTTTAAATAAAGAATTTTTGAAAACAGAGGTACAGACGAACAATTGATGCTCATTTTAAATACTGAAGAGATTTAAAATAACACTCAAAAAAGCATCTTTTATTTAATTTTCAGATTAAATAAAAAAGAAAAGTTGATGGAGAGCAGAGCATTTCCACATTCAAAATTTTAAACAGCATTGGCATACACTGTACACTTTTGGTTAAAAATAGCATTTTTAACGTTTTTCTGTGTACGTTTACATCAGTGAGGTTAATTTGATAACGAATTTCTTTTTCGAATAACACCTGCATGTACCAGCTTGTTGATTTTTACAGACTCAAAACAAATATGGATAAACAATCAGATGAAGTTGTTCCATCCTCATCCTTGGAGGATGCTGATGGTGAGCAAACTCCAGCGCCGGTTGAGGAGAAAATCCCAGCGCAGGAGGATTCAGAGTCTGAGTCAGAGGACACAGATTGTGTTGATAATGCCTTAAAACTGCTAATGAAAACACTCGTGAAGTATGGTGAGGAGGTAGCAGCAATGGACACCCCGACTCTGGACACAGAGTTAGAAAGTCTAGCAACAGGCATAATCAAAAAAGGTGGAAAAAAGCTCAGCGCCGACCGTACTGTCAAATTGGCCTTTCTGTTGAAGACCAGACTGGACCATGAACTGTATAAGAGTGGGGACCTTGAGGATGAACTGGCTGATGAAAAAAATAAACTGGCTGATGAGAAAACTAAACACGAAGGTACCACTTCAGAGTTTGTGTCATACAAGAAAACGACAAATACAGAGATTGAACGTTTAAACAATGAAATACTGTTGCAAACACATTCATATGAAGAAAACATTCGGTCCAGAGGACAAAAATATGACGATTCTATCAGAGAGAATGAAATATTACAGCAACAGGTACAATCGATGTCTAAAGATCTACAAGAGAACAAGGAAAAAAGAGAAGAAGCCCACACCCGGTGCACAATGTTGAAAATAGAGTATGATAAATTAAAAGAACAACTAAAAGAGAGCACTCAATTCGAGGAAAATAGAAAACTCAGTGAACAGTGCACAGCGCTACAAACTGCAGTTGATTGTTTACGCAGAGAATTGACTGAAAGTAAGGTGGAACTGACCTTAACTAAAGAAAACCTCTTTAAAGAAAGGGAGAGGTGGGTGGATGTTGTGGCAAAGCATTCTCAAGGCATCACACCACCACCCCCACCACCTCCACGCGGTGATGCAGAACAGCTCACCGTACCTGTTAAGACCCGCCAGTCGGAGCAGGGACTTGCGTCCTCAACATCAACACCTGCACATGGATCACAGGTAAATGGGAATAGCAATGATGCTAAACTTTCTATTCCAATACCTGAACTCCAGAAGCTTTCTAGATACATTCAACGCTTTGAGCCAGGGCCGTTGGGTTCAATCTATACAAAGAACTACCTAGACTCTCTTGATTTCCAGCTGGGTAATTTTCCAAATGCTACTGCTGAGGATAAAATTGCGCTGATCAGGCTCACCGCAGACTGGCCTGTATATAACTTCATTGTTCGCCAACCGGACGCCATAAAAACAGATTACAAACTGTTGCGTGATACTCTTATACGAGAGTTCACTCCAAACATGGGGCCTGGTGGCTACCCTGATGCCGAGAAGGTCGTGCAAGGTAAGAAGGAGCATCCACAGGCATATTACCAGAGAATGTTCCAGGCTTTCTTTGGTAATCGCAATGAACCGGGCATGGAGGACGACGTAGGTTTTAAATACCTTTTCGGTAAAAACCTCCACCCTGATATAAAAGAGTCAGTTCAAGTGATGGCTAATTTCAGAGACAAGACCATCAAGGAAATGAAACAATGCGCCGTAAATGTTTTCGAGGCCCGCATGGAATGCAGAACACCCGTAGAGGTGTTCACGAGTGCGAGAGCCGACTCCCAATCGCTGGAACTGGAAGGGACGCGAGCACCAGCTCCCTATCCACCGACAGGCGAAAAGAAACAGACCTTTCACCCTGACAAACCACAAAGTGGGGGTGTCCGCTTGAGGAAAAACCCAAGGTGGCTCAAGCAAAACACGGAGGGTGAACAAAAGGATCAAAAGGGGGGTGCGCGTCCAACGAGTAAAGATTATGGGTACAAGGGTAACCCATATAACCAAGGGTGGTCCCAGCAGGAACCCCCGAACCAAGGGTGGTCCCAGAGGGGACACCCGAAGCCAGTCTGGGCCCGGAAGGGGCCCCCACGCCGTGGACCTGCTCCCCCTACCCCTCAAACTGAACAGTCCGAGACAGACAAAAAATCGCAGAAGTCCCGGAGGAAAGGCCGTAGCCCTCTGTCCCCAGAAGTCAAGGAGGAAATACGTCAGATGTTCGACACGTGGGAAAATACTAAAAATGAGAACAAACCCGGTGTGATGTGTAGCACTATCATTGATAGTAACTCTGAACATTCTAACAACAACAATGCCACAGTTGCTGGCAGTCACCAAGACATTGGTGGCCAGGATGCTGACAATCAGGGTAATGACAGTCGAATCGTTGACAGTCCAGAATGTGACAGTCAACAGAACGTTGACTGTAACCATGACTTCATTGCTACGGAGCCTGAGCACCCCTCGTCAGAAAAAGGGGGGGAAAGCTCACTCACCGTTGAAAGTGGCTCGCCACGAACTGAACAGTCAGACCCATGTGTGTCTGCACTAACAGTACTGATAAATGAAGGTCACACAGTCAGGGGTAGGCGTGATAAACGTCGGAGACAACCTGGTGAGTTCCTGTGTGACATTATCAGAAAGGGGCCCGCTAAGAAGGCTTACCTGTCCATCACGTTGGAAGGGATCCTCAGAAAAGAGGCCCTCTTGGATGGTGGGGCAGACATATCCGTTATGTCACCCACACTGTTAGAAGAGCTGCGGCTGGCCGCTAGCGGTGTTGACAGGGAAATACCCCTCAGAGAATGTGCTATAGTTTTGCAGGGTCTCTCGGAGACGAGTACAACCCTAACAGCTATAGCAATGGTTCACATGCAGATTGGTGAGACGACACTATACCACCCGGTATACGTGTCCACCGTTGACTCATGCCCATTTTTGGTTGGCCAAGACTTTATAAACCGCTTCGACGCGGTTATAGATTATGGCGATCAGACAATGTGGACCAGAGTGAGTCAACCACTGCCGATCGATATGCCTACACAGAGTAACACTGACCGTCTAACGGCAGGTACCGCGGAAGGCAAAAGGGAATGCTCAGACGAGAGCACAATCCCTGTGGGTGAACCTCCAACTACAGGTGAGGCAGTAGAGGTCCAACAAGAGAGCCCCCTCTGCGAGCTGAAACAGTTGGCACTCACCGAACACTACCTACCACAGGTAGTCAAAGGTGTTGAGATTCAAGGATCCCACACCGATGATGCTGTTCTGTCCCCTTGGACGGAGAAATCAGCGATCAGCCAAGCTTTCTTTGGAACCTTGGTTAAGAAACAGTTGGGTCTCGGAATGAACAAAAAGGCTTTCCGCTTCCCGTTAGACCCCAACGATAAACAGGTAATGACTGCTAAAGGGATCATTGACCTTAAACTAATCTGGAACCAACGAGAACTGGATCACCCGTTCCTCGTGGTCCCGAACTTACCACATGCAACCTACATAGGCTCCGACATTTTGGTAAGATTAGGTGTCCGAGTGGACGTCAACAACAATGCACTGTGGTCACTAGATACAGCCACGAAGGACTCTCCTGTGTTAACCACAGAGAACCTTAAGGCTGGACAGACCATTCCAGAGGTCTGCCAGGTTGCTAACAGCCATAACACTGTGGTGCCACCTCAGGTTATGAACAAGCCGGTGATGATTCACATCATGAAAGGACAGGCTATTAGAACAAAACAGGCATGCTTTCAACCATCTCCTATGTTTTTCAACTTAGGACTGTCCATGGAGGCCACATGCCAAGTGACCCTCGACGGCAGAACCACGACTGTCGCTGTGTGTAACACGAGCACAGAAGAGGTACTGATCCCAAAGCGCTCACAGCTAGGATGGTTGATCTCTACTGATTTTCATGATTTTGAACTAAGCATTCCATTTCTGGGAGGACTCCCAGAAAACTTGATCCCAAGTCATCATTCGGGGCGAGTCTTGTTCACAAAACCAACACAGGCCATAGCTCTTTTCTCCCCCACTGAGTCCGACCGGGACATTGTCCACAGGTTCGGTTTCAACCAAGGAGAAAGTCTAGGCCCTCAAACTTACAGTGCACTACCTGTTGACAGGTTTTATGACACTGAAGGGGACTCACTGGAGCTCCCCAGAGAACAAGAACCGCTCTCATTTGCTTCACAGATAGACCAGGTGGTCGCTCAGGCCGACGCCTTGGAAACTGATGAAGACAGGGACAAACTTCGCAAAGTTCTGCTAAAATATGAAAAATCATTCTCAACTGACTCGATGGATTGTGGGTTGACCACGCTCCACACAGTGAGCATCCCAACCCCGCCTAATGCTCCACCTGCATTTGTCAGACAATACAAGATTCCTCTGGCAGCACATCAACCTATCAGAGAAATCATTAATGACCTGTTAGAAAAAGGTATCATCCGATACTGTAACAGCACTTACTCTGCGCCTTTATGGCCGGTGTTAAAACCAAATGGTAAGTGGAGACTCACTATAGACTACAGAAAGCTAAACAAACAAGTTCCCTTATCCAGATGGCCTATGACGCAACTCCAACAGGAACTGCCCAAGGTCACCAATGGTAAGTACTTCTCGACCCTCGACGTCGCCTCTGGTTTTTGGACCATCCCTGTGCGCGCCGAGGACCAGTACAAACTAGCTTTCACTTTTGGTGGCCGTCAATACACCTTTAACAGGTGTCCCTTTGGCTACGCTAACTCACCTGCAGAGTTCAACATCTTCTTGAACAAAGCATGTCCAGACGCCCACGAGCGTGGAACACTGATCTACGTGGACGATGTCCTTTTGAGGCAGCCAACACTGGACTCACATTTGGCTGAGATCGACCACGTTCTGAATCAGCTGACAACTGCTGGTGCTAAGATATCACTGTCAAAATGCCAATGGTGCAGAACCAAGGTGGACTACGTTGGCCTGCTTGTAGGTCCGGACGGAGTACAACCACAGCTGACTCGCACCCAAGGCCTTGACAATCTCAAAGTCCCCACCAATCTCAAAGAACTACAAAGTTTTCTTGGCGTGTGTAACTACTCGAACCAGTTCATAGAGAACTATGCAGACCTTGCAAAGCCACTGACTGAACTCCTAAAGAAAGACGTTCCATTCGTCTGGACTGACAAACAGCAACAGGCAATGGACGCTCTTATAAACAGGATCAAGTCAGCCCCATGTTTAGTCTACCCAGACTACAACAAAGAGTTTTACTTGGAAGTGGGCTTCTCAGCTCATTGCATAAGTGCAGGTCTATACCAAATACACGACAGAGACAAACGTGTAGTAGCCTACGCCAGCAAAACGATGGCAGGCCCCGAGTTGAGATTCTCAGACTGTGAGAAAGCTCTACTGACCACAGTGTGGGCAGTAAAACATTTCTCCAGCTACATTGGTGGACAGAAAATCATTGTGGAAACACAACACCAGCCAGTGACATTCCTGAACAGCCAACGCATCAGAGATGGTGTGGTGACAAACTCACGTGTTGCAACGTGGCTCATGGCGCTTCAAAGTTTTAACCTAGACATACGTTATGGTCAAAACAAGAAGTCACATCTGGGGACAGACTTGGCAATCTGCCAAAAGTGTACACAAGATGTACCAGCCACCCAGCCGCCGGCTGAGGAAAAAACCCCAGTAACTGAAGACCCGAACCACCACTTCTTTGATGACAATATCTGCAAAGATATGACAACATTGTACGTGGATGGATCTTCATTCCTCCGCGACAAAATCTGCAGAGCAGGTGTTGGAGGGGTCCTCCTCCAAGACCAAGAACAGATAACATTCAGCTACAAATTAGGATCTCAGACTTCTCAGTACGCTGAGATTGCAGGAATCCTAATAGCTCTCCAGATGGTAGTAGAACGCTCCATCAAGACGCTAGTCATCTGCACTGACTCTAACTATGCTCGCTTGAGTTTCGCTTGTCACCTCGCTGTGTGGAAACAGAACGGTTTCCTAACAAGCGACAGAAAAGTAGTCAAACACAAAGAGCTTTTCATAGCATGTGATCACTTGGTGACATCACACGACTTACAGATCTACTGGAAGAAAGTTCCAGGGCATTCTAGAGTCCCAGGCAATGACAAGCACTACAATGACATTGCAGACTCCTTAGCCAAAGAAGGAGCCGACGAAGGTCCTCTATGGTCCTTCGACCCCTCCTGGTTAATCAAGACTCTGCCAACACAACCTGCAGTCAGGTTATGGCAGTCACACGTGCACAGGCCGCAGCCAGACCTGCTGACAACGCAGTCTCTGTACGACCTGCACTGACTGACCCAGACATCATCCAACTACAGAAGTCGGATCCTGCTATCAACTCCATGATACTGTACCTGACTGATCCGAACAAAAATAGTCCGTCTAAAGACGACCTGGATTCCGATCCAGACCTTAAGGTCCTTTATCAGCTGCGCAAACAGCTAAAACTAATCAAGGGCATCTTAACTTTCGCTCATGGACCAACGTCCTCACCTGTGTTCGTGGTTCCCCATGACCAAAGGGGGGTAATGTTAGTCCATGCCCATGATCTCCCGTCCGCAGGACACAAAGGAGATAAAGCCACGCTGACGGCATTAAAACAAATTGCCTATTGGCCTGGAATGAAAAAGGATGTCAAGGACTACATTGAAGGGTGCGTGGTCTGTGGCCAGTTTCAGCCAACCAGACCACTTCACAGAGCACCACTGCAAAGCAGAGGCATTGCATTCCCATGGTCTGACCTCCAGATCGACTGGGTTGGACCACTCACTAAGAGCTCTAGAGGAAATAAATATTTTCTCACGGTAACCTGTGCATTTACCAAATGGGTAGAATGCCTACCAGCTCCTAACGACACAGCACAAACAACTGCTATGTTGTTAATGAATCATATATTCTCAAGGTTTGGACTTCCCCTTCGGGTGAACTCAGACCAAGGTACACACTTCACAGGTGAAGTGATGAAAGAACTGTGGAAGACGCTAGGCGTCAAGGCCAACTTTCATGTCGGCTACCACCCACAGGCTTCAGGCCAAGTTGAGAGAGCAAACAGAACTGTGGTGAGTATTTTGAAGAAATACGTGGCTGCAAACCACAAGGACTGGGATGTGAAACTCCCTCTGGTCCTCATGGCCATAAGAGCCACTCCACACACATCAACTGGCATCTCTCCCTTCGAGATGATGACCGGTCGACAGATGACTCTCCCTCTACACCTGTTGTACCAACCAGGCGACGCCGTCATGGCGACAGCCTACACTACACAACAATACATGAAAGATTTGAATGTACACCTCAGAAACACTTTTGCTTTCGCCCAGAAAAACCTGGAAAGGTCCGCTGAAGGACGCAAGGCGTACTATGACCAGAAGGCCTCTCACAATGAACTCCAAGTGGGAGACAGAGTCTGGTACTATACGTTCGCCCCAGCAACCGGGAAAGGAGAGTCCGGGACCGGAACTCTCGCCCGCAAACTAATGCCCAGGTGGACTGGACCTCATCTGATAACAGACAAAGTGTCCTCAGTCGTCTACGAGATCAAAATCAGCAAAGGCCGCAAAGAGCCAATTGCTAAATGGGTACATCGAAATCAGATCAAACCTTACAAGGCGTTCAATGACTCCACAAAAGACAAAGATCTCACAAACTCACCGACTTCATGGGATAATAAGGTCGTCCAAACACAAGTTAGTAAATAAACTAATCAGGTTTAAACTACCATATTTCCCACCCTATAAGTCGCATTGTCCAATTTGAACTTAGAAACGCTAAGCTTAAAACCCACAACAAAAAACTAACCTTAACAACCGTTTAAATCCACGAGATTTAATTTGACCTCGGTCATAAAGTTGAGACCTGTTTTTCTTGTGTGTTGCACTTTGGAATCTGACGACAGGAGTGTGTCGAAGCAGTGAAACGTTTGTTTCCTTGTTGTTTAGTCATTACTGTTGTCATTAGTTGAGATATTGTTTTGGTTCTGAACACTCCCAGCCAAACAGGTTTTGTATTAACATGGGTTAATGAATGATATGGATTTAACTATGCCAACATGCAGTTCGTTTTGTTAAATCTCAATCGTCGAAGAGTCAATGTAGTTTAAAGCTACTCAAGGTACAATAAACTACACTGGTCTCATAATTTCTAAATTGAACCGATTCGATCGTTTCTATTCTAGATTACCTATTCATTTTGATGAGTCTCGCCATAGACTTCAAAATTTATTAGGAATACCAAATCCTACGTCGTTCGTCTAAAAGACAACAGACATTTAGATCAAACTATATTTCATTTTTATTTTAGTTTAACCTAAACTAAGTAATGAATGGAGGAATAGTTTGGAATTAGAGGCCTTCGTTACAGAAGCCCTCCAAAATTTTATAGGTACAAATCCCTATATCTAAATTTACAGAATTGATCCACCCCTTAATTGGTAAGTGTAGCTGATCTAAACCATGATAGCTTACATACCAGGTGCATATAGGTAAGGCTTAATGTAAAATCCCAATCATAAGCCCACCTTAAAAATCCACATAATTGCATGACACATAGAACCAGAGTGGCACTGACTGGAAACCAACCAGCCAACAACCTTCGATGTGGGACCTGCAGCTCCAACGCTTGGTCTTCAACCTTCGTCCAAGGGCCGCCTCCTCTGCGTCAATCGAGGGATCCCCTCTCCATGCTGATTATGAAAACAATTGGTGCTGATCAATCAACAAAGCTAATCGTTGTGGAATTACTGCTATGGAATTACCGCTGTGGATTATAAGACTTTGTTTCCCAAAGGATCACAGACTTTGTTTTCCAAGAGTTAACAGACTTTGTTTTCCGAA
>JBBPBX010089918.1:0-14212 GCA_038048925.1 Garcialebias charrua
TGGCTGTGTCTCAATTCAGGGGCTGCGTCCTCATGAGGACCCAGCCTAGCTGGGCCGAGTAGGCCACGCACTCACAAGACCGGGTGGGCTGAGCGAAACTGCTGAAATGGGACGGTCTAGCCTTCAGGTTTGCCGGCATTGAAGTGGGTGGGGCGTTCTCTTGAAGTGGGTGGGAAGTTCTTGTGTGCCGCTTGGTGTGTGTGGAAAGAGAAGGGACGCCGCTAAAATATATTAGTTAGCTGAATACATGTATATATATTAGTGTTTCTGAGTTTACTGTTTGTTAAGAACTGATTATAAATCAGCTTATAAAGGGAGATCTGTTAAAACCCAAAGTGGACCTATAAAAATCTAGTTGTCCAGTAGCTCAGCTGGTTAATCAACTTGCGATTGGTGCAGAGATACTTTTCTCGAAGCTGGTTCGAATCTCACTCGGTACGGTTAAAACTTTTTTACGTTTGTCTTTTATTGGATAAAAAAATGAGGACTGAGATTAAAAGGAAGGAGTTTGTGAAACTCCTTTTTTTTATCCAATAAAAGACAAACGTAAAAAAGTTTTAACCGTACCGAGTGAGATTCGAACCAGCTTCGAGAAAAGTATCTCTGCACCAATCGCAAGTTGATTAACCAACTGTGCTACTGGACAACTTGCATTTTGTAGGTCCACTCTGGGTTTTAAAAGATTGCCCCTCAGAAAATCCTTGCTACGCACGTGTAAAATAATCTGATTTGTAATCAGTTCTTCAAAAACAGTAAACTCAGAAACACTAATATACTGTATATTCAGCTAACACATTTTTTTTAGTCATTTCTGTAGTAAAATTTTAATGAGATATATTCGAGCTGAGGTTGTTTGAGATGACTAAATAAAGGTTGAATGAATATTCGCGCTGAGGTTGTTGTTAAAACGAGCTGATGACTCAACAACACACAGCAGCCCCGACCCTGCACGCAGAAAGTCCCCCCCCCGCGAAATCTCTGCTGGCGCTATGAATTCTGGGATAGCCTCCGTCTTGAAGGATTCACGAATGCATCCTTCGATTTCGGCAGGAAGTAGGCCGCATTCCTCGGCCGCATGAGGAGGAGTCTTCGAATTGGGACAGTCCTCCGCGCGGGGCAATGACGTATGCGGCCGACAAATGCGCACTCATGAGGATGCAGCCCCTGAATTGAGACACAGCCATTCTCTACATGAACGCTCCTACAAGCACCCTGCAGATGTTGGATGTTGTCTATCATGGTGCACTAAGATTCATAACTGGCTGTGATTATCGTACCCACCACTGCACCCTGTATTCACTGGTTAACTGGACATCATTATCCTCACGCAGACTCTTCCACTGGTACATTTTCATCTTTAAATCACTTCTCGGTCTGCTGCCTTCATACATCTCCTCTTGCATGTCTCTGCGCGAGTGCAGCTACAGCGTGCGCTCTCAGGGCATTATTACCTGCAGTGTTCCCTCAGTGAGGACTGAACTTGACAAAAGGGCCTTCTCCTATTCTGCTCCTGCTTCCTGGAATATCTTAGAAAAAGATCTGAAGCTCTCGACCTTGACTTCTCTAAATGCTTTAAGAATCTGTTGGAATCCTGGCAAAAACCTATGCAGACATGTTCCTGTTTCTGATTTTCTACATCTACCTTATAATCTGTCTGTTTTGCTACTTTGATATCTTTGTTTTAACTTGTTTAAAAAAATTCTGTATTTCTCTCTTATGATTGTCTATTGTTGATTGGCCAAGGAAAATCTACTGTTGCTGTTGTCATCATTCTCTAGTTTGTAGACAGGTCTCTCTTGTAAATGAGTCCTCGCGGCTGAATGGGATTAACCTGCCTAAATAAAGGTTGAATGAATAAAACATTTTGTTGGCACATCACATGAATAAAAATTAAGGTGCTGCTGCCATTAATACTTTTATTTTTATGTATTAATTATTTTTCAGTAAAATACGCCAAATCTTTTTTATTTGGTTGCTGCTACAAACCTTTAAAAACAGTTTCAATTCAGTATGCAACCTAAATGTTTGACATTTTTACAAAAAGTCACTGACGTGTGTGTGCTTACATGTGTGTGTAATATATGTATCATATTTGATCAAAAGGACCTCTTGTTGCCATGGAGATTTTCACACTTCTGCGATCTTGATGAATTGTTAATTATTCTAAACATTATGGCAAAGGATCTGTATCCAAACAGTGTTTAAGTAAAACTGAATTTAACATAAAAAACTTGAGTTTCCCGTTGACAGACCGTGACAGTGACTGAACACAGAGTTCGCAGTAAATCCAACATGACTTGAACTTTGCCTCCGTTTCAGATGAACCGTCTGATACGAGCAGGAAGAGATGTTTATGAAGGAGAAAAGGCCAAGCGGTTGAGCTGCGTGGTTTAATAAAATAATCTAACCCGAGGTGAGATTTAATCTTTGGGCGTGTGGCAGAGTGACTTCCAGTGACACTGATGCTGCAATAAGCTCCGACATCTGTTGTTCTCTGCGCATCGATGCGGTCATGAGGAATATTAACATCAGCGCCTGGTACGCTGGTGTCTGGATGTTTTCACTGATGGTAACGTCCTACTGCTGTCATTAGACAACCAGAATGTGACAGGATGGGGCATACAAGGTGGGAGGGGGGTTCTTTGTACATGCGTGGTGTGCCGGCAAATTCCTTAAACCTACATGGTTGCATCCATCAGTAATAAAGTATAGAAAACTGTCCTGTTAAAAGAAAGAGTAGGAAATCTTTCAGCTTGCTGCTTTTTATTTGTGACGATGCTCCTCAGGTGTCGTGAAACAACTCGTTCGCTTCTTCCCAAGGATCTCATATTTTCTTGTCTCTTTCTTTTCAGTCATCTGCAACTTCCGAGGCTCGGTGACTCAGGGTTTGGCTCTGGAGGTCGGAGAGACGGTTCAGATTTTGGAAAAATGTGAAGGTAAGACTTTTAGATTGAGCTGTCTTCTTGTTCCAACAGCACAAAAAAAACCACTACAGCCACCAGTAATAACACATAATACCATCTGTGGTTGAATGTTAAAGAGATATTTTTCTTTAAAGATGTTTGCATAAACAAACCAACAATAATAGTTTGGTGTACACATAAGTCCCAGCTTTCTTCTTCTTGACAACAGAAAACATACAAATAAACTAATAACTGTGATTTATAGGAATTGTCTGAGCCATGAACTTGTGTACACGCTTCTTCAAATTGGCATTACCTTTTAAAATTGATCTAGCGTTGCATGTCAGAAGACAAAACGTGTATCCCTTAAGTAGAAGAATGGACAAACTGGCTTTCTGTTTTCCAGAATTGCTTCTTTACTTTCAGTTTTTATAGTTTAGACCTCTCAAAGTTTCACGTCGTTGACTGCAACCTTTTAAGGCGGAGTGGGTCACATCTAGCAGGCGGATTATTCTACATTTAGAATATCACGGTCCCCAGATTAACACTGAAGCCTGGAAATAAAAATAGACACAAACTGAGGCCTGACGTAAGTCCCACCCAGAAACATCTGTAACATTTGCTTCAGTGATGTACAGTTAATGGGGTTCTTTGCAAACTGCAAAGTCTAACATCTGAGTTATGTCAAATGTTGCATTTTGACAGAGGGTACTCCAGATGTACAAATTATTTATGTAATTCACAAATGCTGGTTCACACTGAATGTAAACAAAAGAGCTGAATTGACCGAAACAACAGGAAAGCTTGAGTCACATGATGAACTTATACGTATAGGCTAGTATAGGTTAGCTATAGCCTGTGTAGGGAAACAAAATATGGTAGAACAAGTGTAGAATATCAAGGATATTTAGCTGAAATAAAAGAGTGAATGTGCTACTAAATGGAAAAAATAAATAAATAAGAGATTGCAGAAGACGACCTTCAAGAATTTTCCTGAAATTGTCGGACTTCTCATCAACATCGACTCTTCCGGAGATGTCCCCATTGTTGACCCACTTTCAGTCACTTCGTCGGTGCACTGGGGGACTGGATTCTGGACTTCCTGACCAACAGACCTCAGACTGTCAGGATCCACAACATCGTCTCCTCCTCCATCACCCTCAGCACTGGCTCGCCCCAGGGCTGTGTGCTGAGCCCCCTCCCGTTCACTCTGCTGCTTGGCTAGACACCCCAGCTGCCATATAGTAAAGTTTGCGGACGACACAGCAGTAGTGGGACGCATCACGAACAACCATGTGTACAAAATACAGTACAGAGAGGAGGTGGAACATCTGGTGCAGTGGTGCACCAGACCAAAGAGATGGTGGTGGATTTCAGAAGGGACAAGGATCCTCTTCATCCCCTACACATCGGAGGAGCATCTGTGGAGGTGTGGTCTCCTGTTACAGATACCTGGTGGTCCATATATCCAGTGACCTCACCTGGAGAGCCAACACTTCCTGCGTGGTTAAGAAGGCCCACCATTGTCTCTACTTCCTCTGGAAGCTGCAAAGAGCTGGGCTTGGGAGCTCTGTCCTGAGGAGCTTCCATCGCTGTGTGGTGGAGAGCATTCTCTGCACCTGCATCACTGTGTGGCACAGAAACTGCACGGCTGCTGGGAGGACGGCTCTGCAGAGGGTGGTTAAGGCTGCACAGAAGACTGTGGTGAGCAGCCTTCCCACCACCTCAGATCTCTACACTTCACGATGCAGGGAGAGGGCACTCCGCATCATGAATGACCCCACTCATCCTGCACAAAGTCTGTTCCAGCCCCTCCCCTCAATCAAGCGGCTGAGGAGGATTCAGAGCAAAACCACCAGGCTCAGAAACAATTTCTTCCCTGCAGCTGTCAGACTGTTGAACTCGAGCTGCACTTAAGTCAGGCCAACTCTGTTAATTTCTGTCTGCCTCACAGTCTCAATGGTGCATCTCAGTGGTGACTCCAAACAGACAAATTTGTGGTCAGTACCGCAATTCCTTCCTGCCAGTGAGATTCAGGAGCCGCAAGTAGCCTGTGATTCTCAGCAAGAATCGTATCCAGCTTACAGCTCAGTTCACACAGCATTTGAGTCTGAGTGTTCACGGCACATTCCCTCACACAGGCCAGCAGCTTCACAATGGCCAGAACAGCTGCCGACATTATTCAAATTGGTCGATATGCCAGGTAACCACCAACTCCAAAAAGCAGAAATCCTGTTAACATAAATCCACTTATGTGGACATCTTCAACATCCTCAACTGACAATATGGTCAGACACACGATCTTACACTGCTCTCAGGGATCCATTGTGTATCTGGCTGCAAGTGTCCCGTCGGGGCAGGGGGGCTCTCCTTCACCCTGTCTTTTTGTCAAAAAACCTTAACTTTATGCTAACCCAAAGTTAGGGTTCAATCTGTAAAAATGTATGGTTTAAAGTGAATGACAGCTTGTCCTTTATAAAAAAAAAAAACTTATAAGAATTGATGCATGAATGTCTTGAGAAAATTTGATCAATTTTGTTGAGAGACCAGCTGACCAGATCCATAACTAAATAACAAATAACGACCAAATAATGAGTGAGAGTGAGCTCTGTTAGCCACAGCTGGACAGGACAACCCCATTGAACTAATTTCTCTAGCTGATTAGGCTTTTCCTGCAGAGGTAAGATGTTCACAAGGATGGGGGCTGTAAACAGAGGGGTGAGGGAATGTTCTGGTCATGGGTGGAAGAAAATCACATGGATTACCTTTTTTTTTCTAGCATCCTCATCCTCTAATATTGTCTTTCCTTACAATCCTCCTCAATGCGGCTGTTTCCACCCCCCTCCTTCCATCTGTTTTCCTTCTTTCAGCTTTACTTCTAAATTTTCTCCTCCCTGGCTGTCTGTGCACACTGACCAACAGAGCTTGTATTGAAGGTTAGGTTTTTCTCATGGCACCGTATAAACATCTAATTTGCTGCGGTTATGAAATGCAACCCTGCCTGCGCGGGACACAGACTATTATTTGAGCTCATGTGGCGGAAACTGGCATCACAGCATTTTCTGTGATGCAAAGTGATTATCAGGCCAAACCAGGGCCATCTTTTGTCCAACGCCCCCATGACACTTTCAATATTCCCACAGCTTCTGTCATTATCTGAGCATGTGATAGATTAGTTGAACGCCCCCTCCAAACAATGGTAGAGTATTACAGCAGAATATGTCATTTAGTGTTTTAATGTTGCATTAGTTCTAATTCGTTTGCTGCAGAGATGCTCCAAGTCTGAAATCCAGAAAACCAAGTATTCACAGAGCTCACAGATTGTCAATAAAATAGTTGTTTCCTGCTTTTGATGGTGGCTATTACGATTCTGACAAATTAGCCTCTAGATTTAACTACCACATTTTCCGGTGTATAGGTCGCACCTTTTTATGTTTTTTTCAAGGCCTGCGACCTATGCACCGGTGCGACCTATACAGTATATGGCTTGTTATCACTTTCGGCAAAACAAATTTTTAAATCCAGCTCATTTCACAATTACGTTCATTTATTAAGGAAAAGTTCAGCTCAGACATATTTGCTATAATTTTTAATTAAACAAATAATTGTTTTTAAGTGTTAATCTTCTTAAAAGCCTTGCTGTGCACTCCTGTGGCAGACATTTGCAGCAGAGCTAAACGTAGGTGCGACCTATACACCGGTGCAACCTATCTAGGGATTTTTCCAATCTATTGGTGATAATTGGACAATGCGACCTATACACCAGAAAATACGGTACAGTGACACTGATATGGAAATACTAGTGATTTGAGCACAGCTGCCAAACGGCAGGACTTAAGCTTTCTTTTCTGCCCGGGTTTGGTGTCTTGAACTGTACATTTATATTGAACTGACTGATTTTCCCCAGCGTATTCGGGATTGAATAAACTTTTAGTTCTCTCTCCTGAATTTCAAACTGACGATGTTACATCATAGCACAAAACTTGAGAGAATTAGGGGCCATTTACACGGCGCATATTTTGAGTGAAACCGCACCTTTCTCTCTGCGGTTCTGCTGGTCATTTACACGACACCACTGGCCCCCCTATTTGAATCTGGAAGTTTCTGAATCCACCTTCCAGAGTTGAGGTTTTTTGCTGATCCCCGTTGATAACATAAATATCTCCCGCTGAGCCTTTGTTTGACCCACATGCGCGCACGCGCGGACAGACGGCCCGCGTGTCTGCCGCCATTGTTGTAGATTCCAGGCTCGACCACTGCAACTCCCTGTTTGTTGGAATCCCTGGCAAAAACCTTCAGAAACTTTAATATATTCAAAACAGTGCAGCAAGGATCTTGTTGAGAGTTCGTAAATTTGAACATATTACGCCCATTCTCCATAACCTTCATTGGCTTCCTGTCGCCTACAGAATTCAGTACAAAACTGCTCTCATTACACATCAATGCTTACACGGAACTTCACCAGATTATCTGAAGGATATTCTTATTCCATACTCATCCACCCGGTCGCTGCGGTCACAGAACAGTAATCTCCTTCACATTCCGAGAACCAAATTAAGGACCATGGGAGACCGGGCTTTCAGTGTGGCTGCCCCCCGCCTGTGGAACTCTCTTCCTGACTGTCTGAGAGCCCCACAGTCTGTGGTTGACTTTAAGAGCGGCTTGAAGACCTTTCTTTTCAACCGAGCATACTCTACCTCCTCATGATTCTACTTTTGATCTTAGTTGATACTGTTATTGATTTTACTTGTTTTACTTGTTTTATTGACATTTAATTCTGTTGCACTTTGTAGCACTTTGAGATTTTCATTAATGAAAAGTGCGTTATAAATTGAATTCATTATTATTATTATTATTATTATTCAACAACAATGGCGACGGACACGCACCACTTTCTGAACTACGACTGATGGAATATATTTTGATTCTCATATTTAATTAATCTACACCTGAATTAGCTGCATCTGTGTTGGAAGAGACGCAGCTGGATCCAGTTCTAATATCACTGTTTATTGAACAAGGCATGTGGAGATTTCACGTGTCACACTGCACTATAACTTACTTAATGTGCTTAATAATAACAGTTTAACAATAATAAACAGTATTTATGTTAGCGTGGGAGATATATAAAGTTATCTGAGCTAAATGAAGCTGTCTGGACTCAAGTTACGTCATTTAAACGATGTGCAACATGTTGCATGTTATTAAAGTTGAAAATGAAGACACCGGGTTTATTTTGTATTTATTTATTCAACACCACAAACTGTATGTCGCAAACACTGAGAATTAAACTGAACACTATTAAAACACGTTAACCAAACTGTAACTACATTAATGAACTGGACTCTGCTTTGTTTTCATCCTGGATACTGGTCCCATGTCCGAACCAATCAACCTGGTGGAAAGAAAGCTTCTTGACCTCGCAGAAAAAAGATAAAAACTCAGTTGGTTGTTGAAGTAAACACAAGCAAACATTATTAAGAACGTTGATTTACCTGCTTTAAATCAGCTGATTATCAAGGACTAAAGTCCGACATCTTAGAGAGTCAGAGAGAGAGAGAGAGAGAGTCAGAGAGAGTCTTTATTGTCATTTGCACCGCATGTGGTACATGTGATGAAAACGAGATTATGTACACGGGGTCCCAGTTACATCCAACAACAAATGCAAGAGAAAAACAGTAATAACATCTAGAACTAACTAAGAAAAACATCAACTAGTAATACACTAAGCCTAATATAGTTGAAATAAACAGCAGCACGAACATGAGTTTGTATGAGCAGATGGTCACAGATGAACACAGATGAACACAGATGAACACAGCAACAAGAAAACAGATCAGCATCAGTATGATGTGATATTTTGCAGTGTTTATTTTTTATTTTATTTTTATTTATTTTCATCCTCGTTGACTCGGTTCTGGTCCACTCAGCGACTGGTGTGGAGCTTGTTAGATGAAGTGGGTCCCGCTTGGCGTCAAATCTGTCGACTCTTACCCAAAAATCCAGCTTTAACTTAAGTTGTTGTTAGCAGACCTTTTAGCCCAGAGGAAAGCAGACTGAGGCAGCACGCATGCGCATTAGGTGACAAAATTTACAGCGCCAACAAGATGGGTGAATGAGTTCCAGTAGTGGTTCAGAATTGGATTCAAAGGTGAGTTTTCTGCCTCTACTGGGAGCTGAGTTGTATTTCTTTTGTCAGTAAACTTAGAGCACTGGTGCATGAGCACAACGCACATGGAGTGATGGGACTGATTACGTCCTGGCAGAACAAGGTCTGACTGTGGCTTCAAAGTACACTTACTCTTCAAAGTGTCACACCTTGTCTCGAGAATGACACGCAGTCACAGTGGATACATCGTGTAACAGTGTAATGTGTGGCAGGATGCAATGTGTTGCCCTCATAAATGATGGAGCATGAAGACATGACAATAGAGGGCACACAGATGTATTTGGCTGATATAATGGATATGGTAACAATCAACAAAATTTAAGCCATAAAATAAATAAATGGTCTGAAAATGATCTGGTCTGGTTGCTACAGAGCCTCATGATTTGTGGAAATGCGTCACAATACTCTTTTTCTTATTTTGAATTACTGTACATACATTTTTGTTATAACAAGAAAGTTTAATTGAATTATTTAAAGTTTAATACAGAGTTATATAGGAATTGTGGTTTTGTCCCTGGTGTCGTGTTTATGTCTGTGTTCCCCCTGATCCTCTGTTAATCTTTATATGGTTTGTGTTTCTTTAGTATCTAGCCCATCTAGTGTTGTGTTCATGTCTTGCATCCTCTGTCTCTTTCTCTGGCATCTGTGATTACTCACATGTGCTTTCACTTGGTCTAATTGGTGTTTCCTGTATATAAGTCTGTGTCTCTGTGTTAGTCCTTGTCCTGACATTGCCATCTGTTCACTGGTGATGACCCATCTGTATCGTGAGTACTCCCCTGTTCATCCCATGCTTGTTTTGCTGCCCTGTCAGCCCTTTTGTCCTGTTAATAAATTATTTATTTGATATATATCCATCCTGAGTCCTTGCCTGCCTGCACCACTGGGTTCACAAGCACCAGTCAATTACAACAAGTTAGGGTTCAATCTATAAAAAAATATTGTTTAAAGTAAATGTTGGCTTGTCTTTAAAAAGTTAAGAGAATTGATGCAGAAAGAACACCAAGATCAAGTCAAATAGGTTTTTTTGTCATTATCACATGTGGTACATAAGGTGGAACAAAATTGTGTACACAGGGTCCCAGTCACATCTAAAGTATAAAAAGAAACAGTAAACAAGGATTTAAAACTAATAAATCTAAACTAAAAAATACACTAAACCAGTGTTTTTCAACCACTGTGCCAAGGCACACTAGTGTGCTGCGAGTGATCGTCAGGTGTGCCTTGGAAATTATCAAAAAAGCCCCTCCCCCTTTCTACAACCTCTTTAAATTTAAGACCACATTGTTGTGGTATTGTTCGGGTGTATTTTTGAAGACATGTTAAGTGTAATTTGAAATAAGAAATGTAAAATATGATAAAAATAAATTTTTGTGTTTATTTCATTCCTATTCAAGACACTTAAGATAAGAATGACTAAATATTTAATATAGGCGGATACAGTGTATCTATGTTTACAATTTTGGTTGGTGGTGTGCCTCTGGATTTTTTTAAATGAAAACACTGTGTCTTGGCTCAAAAAAGGTTGAAAAACACAGCACTAAACACTAATATTGCAAAACAATAGGCCAAACAACAGCAGCACGAACATGAGTCTGTGAGTACGAATGAATACAGCAGCATGAAATAATCAACAGCATGAGATCAGCAGCTTCAGATGTAAAAGAACAAGTGACAGGAGAATTAAAGGAAAATAACACATTCAGGTGTTTTGGTGCACAATAATGCACTAATACAGCAAACAATCCTACTGTTTTACATTCAGTCTTCTTGTTGTAACAAATTTTATGAACTAACAAAAAAATATTATCCACCTGAACCTCACGCCAGAGTTTTAAACTAAAATTATTTATCGTAGGAAGTTATTGTAATTTTGAATAAACTATTTAAATTACATTTTGATTGTTTGCAGTATTGAACAATCTTGCAAGCTGCAATAGTGCACAGAGTATGAGTCAAGGAGAACTCCTGCCTAGTACCACTCTAGATTTTAGCTCTGTAATATAGACCAAATTTTAGCCATTTTTGTGTTAACTAACTGTGGAGGCCTTCTTGAATTAAGGTGACTCAAAAGTTACACAGTATATGTATCTTTTATTTATTTATTTATTCATTTATTCATTTTACATTTGTTAAAAGAAAAACCTTCTTACATGTAATATTTAAAAGCAAGAAAAAACATAAAATGAAAGGTGGCAGGAAGAAGAAGAACTCTTATTATACTTGCCCCTTTTTTCCAAAACAAAAAACAAAATCAATACAAACGATTCACTCCAACAATAGTTGTCAATAAGCAATCGAACCAAAAGAGAAACTCGTTTCAATTCTAAAATTTTCATGTACAATAAACAATTTAAAGAAATTTTTAGTATTTTGTTAACAATTTAGTTTTAATAATTTTTTTAAACACAAGCACTGATTTTGCAGATTTAACTTCATTTCCTAAACCATTCCACAAATCAACTCCCTGTATTGAAACAAACCGTCCCTTTAAGCTTGTTCTATACTGAGGTTTTGCAAAAATCTCAGTTCCCTTAAGACTATATAGCAGCTCGTCCTCTTTACAAAATTCATTTGAACATTTGAAGGCATGCACATTATTATGGGCTCCATACATTACCAACAAAATATTGTAATCCACTAAATCATAAAAGTTTAGCAACTTAAGTTGTTGAAACAATATATTCGACGGATGACAGTAAGGCTTTCTTGTAATAATTCTCACAGCTCTTTTTTGTAAAATAAAAATAGGCTTCGTTTTGGTTTTACACGCCTTTCCCCAAATTTCAACACAATAAATTAAATGTGGAACAAAAATTGCATAATATAAATGATACAGAGCTTTATCATTCAACAAATCTTTCACTTTGTAAAGCACTGCAGTAGATCTAGATAACTTAAGTTTAACTAAATTTATATGCTGTTTCCACGACAGTTTGTCATCAATAACTACCCCCAAAAACTTCACCTCGCTTACTCTGTGAACTTCAACACCAGCAATTTTAAAAGAAAAATCCAATTTATTCTTTTTATTACTAAATAACATATAATTTGTTTTATCTAGGTTTAATGATAGTTTGTTCAATTTAAACCAAGTTTGTAATTTAACAAACTCCATTTTTAACAACTCGGACATTTGATTCAAATCACTACCAACATTTAAAAAAAAAAGTAGTATCGTCAGCAAAGAGAACACATTTTAGATGTCCAGAAGTATAATGTTAGGGCTGGATGATACGGCCAAAACTTTTATCACAATATATTTCTTAATTTCGGTCGCTAACGATATAATTCCGATATCGATACAAACAATATAAAAGCCTCAGAAAAACTATAAAAAACTGTACAAATAAATTAATGTTCGCCTTGTATTTAGCCTTCAAAGAAATTTTGAAATCACTGTCAAACTGAAAACTTTAAACATTGTCAATATTAATAGTTTTAAGTTTAAACAACAACATAACATTTCTCTTTTGATACAGCTGGGGGAGTTGTTTCAGGGACACGTTGGCTCAAACTTTTATTGTGCTTCATCTTCTGACTCTCAGCATAGTGGAACAAGTTAGATGTGTTCCCATTGCTAGTTGGAATGACTCTCCGTCACATATTGCAGCACACTGAAACCTGCAGTTTGTCAGATCTTAGAAAGCCGAACCACTGCCAAATTAGTCTTTCCTCTCTTATCAGTTATGTCATCTGCTTTCTCTTTGCTTGTGAAACCATTTTCAGTCACATTCTGACCGTCATGGACACTCATTTTGAAGTAAAAACTCACCGCGCGTTGGAGCTTAGCTTAGTCTGCTACCACTAACGCCTTCTGGACTTGAGCTCTCCGTAACATCTACCGGTACGTCACAACGCACTTACGTAGTTGTGTCGTGGCTTTTTCTGTTCGGGTTCAAACAGCCGCCAGTTCAAGCAGCTGTTTCAACCAGCGGCTGTTTCCACCTGAACAGAAAAAGAAATGTGTCAGTGAAACGCTGTAATCATAGCGCAATGTATATAGAAATATCGAAAAAGTGCTTAAAACTCATATCACCGTATTGAATAAAGTGTATTATGATATATATCAATATTGAATTATTGTCCAGCCCTATATATTGTACAATAAATGATTACTGTCTGAGTTTAATGGAAGGCTGTTAAATCATTCTTAAGATATTTTGATAACAGACAAATTAGGTTGATGCCAACATGTCAGAGTTTTAAGCCGAAATATTACACAACGTTGTGGATGAAGTTTAAGCTCCACCACATCAACTTTTAGCTCTGTATAATAGGCTGAGCCAACTTTCATTAGGTCAGTAGGTTGTGGTGGCCTTCTTGATTATGGCTGACCAAAATGTGATCAGTTGTAGATGTACATCTAGTAGTTAAAGAAAGTTTACTTTTAATTAATTTAATGGTTCATGTGCATGCTAATACAAACATATATAGGCAGCAGGAAATACAGTAAATATCCTCTCTTCAGTCACTATGTGCACGTGCAGCAGCAGTGTTTAGTAAACTGATGATGGCGTGTTCAGTGAGTAGGCATGAGGCTCAGCTGCAGCTCACACCTCTTCTGAATCACCACCATCACTGACATTACAGTGAAAAGTCTCCTCCTGGCTCCTGTTACCACATCAACAAACACTTCTGTGTTTCCAGGCTCGAGGTGTGCGCCGCTGCAGCAAAAAGCTTCATTTACAAATCACATTTGACTGAGTGGATTACTTGATGGGAATCTGTTGTGTGATGCAGTTTCCATTAGGAGTTAAGTATTTTTGTTAACCCAACCAAAAAGAGCCCCAGAGTATTTCCTTCCTTTCTAGAAATGATTTGTAGTGAATATTATTCTGGATCATGTTGATAATGGTGCAGAAATGTTTACTCTCAGAACCATTGTGTGAACTGTTCGGATATGGAAGGAAAATTTCTTCTTCTTCAGGGAAAGGTTGCATGATATACACAGAATGTATACAGTAGTGTATAAGTATGTACATGTATAGATATAAATACATATAGATAGATAGTGTATATATATGTATATATATATACGTACATGTGTATATATACATGTATATACTGTATGTATATATATATATAATATATATATATATAATATATATATATATATTTATGTATGTATCTATATATA
>JBBPBX010089919.1:0-14212 GCA_038048925.1 Garcialebias charrua
TCTCTCAGTCCCTCGGTGCAACAGTAACCATCTAAACACTAAACACTAAAACATTTAATACACATAAGCATAAAATAGTAAAAAAGTGTAACACTGTCCTGAGTTTTTTCATAATAGTATAAAAGTATGAAAATTTACACCAACACTGAAACACCAAACACCCCTAAAACACCAAACACCCAATGAACATAAGCATAAAATGAAATAATAAAAGTGTAATACTGTCCTGAGTTTTTGCATAGTAGTATGAAAAGTATAAAAACGTAAATCTATAAAATAAACTGAAGTTTCTAGCGTTGACATTTGCAAAGAGTGGCACAGCAGCATATAAGTTAATGTACACAGTATATGTATGAGGTAGTTGATGTTGGTATAGAGGCAAAGTGGCATATGCAGTGAGGCACATAAGGCACATTTGGCATCCTTAGATAAGGCTAGTCAGAGAATGCTGTATATGTATCTGCAGTAGTGTAGATAAAAGTAGTGTAAATGTAAACAGTAGTAATAAATGTAAAGCAGTAGTAATAAATGTAAACCGTATTAATAAATGTAAACAGTGAATGTAAACAGTAGTATGACTATAGGCAGTAATGTAATACAAACATTAGTGCAAATATGAGAAGTAGTGCAAACTGAATGAGCACATGACCGAGAGTTTAGTGAATAACCCGTTTGATGACACAGGGTCCAGTGTTAAAAACTTTGTGTTGAGTGGTAATGTGTGAGAAAGTTTTTTGTGTTAAGGCAGTTCAAATGGGAGGGGAGGCAGAGCAGGCAGAGTGTTTAGCATTCTGACTGCCTGATGAACAGAGCTGTCTCTCAGTCTGCTGGTTCGAGCCTGGAGACTCCTCAGTCTCCTCCCTGATGGCAGCAGTCTAAAGCAGCTGTGTAGTGGGTGTGTGGGATCACCTGCCATGCGGTGGGCTTTCCGAGTGAGGCGTTTGCTGTGTAAGTCCTGCAGTGAGGGCAAGGAGGTGCCGACGATCTTCTCAGCTGCTTTCACGATGCGCTGGAGGCTCTTGCGGCAGGATGCAGTGCATGCACCAAACCACACAGTGATGCAGCTGGTCAGGACACTTTCTATGGCACCTCTGTAGAAGGTGCACATGATGGGGGTTGAAGCTCCAGCCCTTTTCAGCTTGCGGAGAAAGTAGAGGCGCTGGTGAGCCTTCTTGGCCAGTGCTGCAGTATTCCTGCTCCAGGACAGGTCCTTTGAGACGTGCACTCCCTGGAACTTGGTGCTGTCCACTCTTGTCCACTCCTCGGGATTGATGAAGGATTTTGCCAAAAGCTGCTTACTTGAAATGCATCGGTAGCTAAAATTTGAAAAGATGAATCTGCAAAGAAGATCAAATAATAAAGAAATGCAGA
Organism: Garcialebias charrua; assembly: GCA_038048925.1. Classification (NCBI taxonomy): domain Eukaryota; kingdom Metazoa; phylum Chordata; class Actinopteri; order Cyprinodontiformes; family Rivulidae; genus Garcialebias; species Garcialebias charrua. The sequence goes on from JBBPBX010089919.1 coordinate 1,372, forward strand.
AAAATGCATAAAAATGTTGGAATTTGGTTGAAACATAACACAAGCATAAAAGCAGTATGACATCACAGTCCTTTGATGTGAAACCTATATATTAATTAAAGCATGGTATGACATCACAGTATGACATCACAGTCCTTTGATGTGAAACCTATATATTAATTAAAGCATAGTATGACATCACAGTATGACATCACAGCCCTTTGATGTGAACTCTATATAAAGATCCTGAGACTTGTGACAGATTCATTCAGTCCGAAACGTCACTACGTTAGGGTAGGAAACTTAATATTTGCAGAAGTTCTTTGAATAATTTGTTTGAAAAGTCGAAAATGGATCTTAAAGGAAACACTTCCCCAGTGGTTGAAGTGCCAAACTCTCGCTGCAGAAGGAAACAGGACCGGAAACGTCCTGAATTCAGCGCAGAGCAGAGAAGCCCTCAGCCTGCTGAAGTGGCCCGAGAGAGTGTCCAGACTGGGGACCAGTCTTTTAGACCTAAACGTCATGGTCACAAGAACCGTAGGTCAGCTGCGAATGGTTGGACCAACCAAAGACGTCAACCACGAAGGGATTTTGGTGGTTATTACGATGACTACCAGCCTTATCGTGGATACCCTGGGGAATATGCCAACGCACAGGAAGAAGATCCTGTGGATATTCCCCACATTGACAAAGTAGCAGTGTTCCATGAAAACATGGATCTGAAAGACAAACTCTATGAGGCTCAGGACGAAATTGAAAAGTTAAGACACCAACGAGCTCCTGGCAAGAAATCGTTTGAAAACCAGCAACTTGCCTATGAACTCCACAAGGAACTTGAAGAAGTTCTCATGTTGAAACGGGGTGCGGACGATTACATTGTCCAGCTTGAAGCGCAAAATGCTGAGCTTCAAGAGAAGTTGGAGAAAGCTGAGAACGAGCTGACTGAATCTCGAGAGAGACAAGGTAACTCCGACTTGTGCTCAGAGGCTGCGAAGAAGCTAATTGTTAGCCTGAACCAGGATTTGGCTGCACTTACAGCTAAAGAACGTGAGGCTAGCACTGAAGCTGAATCACAGCTGAAAAACGTTCAATTTCAGCTTAGTGAAGCGTTGGCCACTATTGAACAGCTAAAATCTGAGCTTCACAGAGTTCATGTTGAAAAGGAAGACTGTATGAAAGAGGTTTTTGACCTTAAAGACGTCGTACAGTCAAGCCTTCAGATAAAGTCAGAGCTGGAACAAGCTAAATGTGACCTTCATGATCTGAAAGACAAAGAGTTTGACCAAAGAGTCAAACTGGATCAATCACAAATTATGATTGATCAATTAAAACAAGAGCTTGAAGCTGCAACCAAAGAACTGCAGCAGAGGGACAGCGTCCCATCCACTCAGTACGCTCAGTCTCAGACAAGTCCAGAAGAAGACTCTGTCAGTGAGGTTCCAGAGGTTCCCCATGAGGACCAGCTGGAACTCAGCACTGACCAGGGTTTTCTGATCAGCGAGTCTTCTGAGGCTGTGGAAACAGATCCACAAAGCAAGTCTGATGTGGAGTCCATTGTTCTAAACGACCAACTTAGAAACATGGACGACCAACTTCTGCACCTTGAGGCAAAAATGAATGTGCTGAAGGAGAAAAAGCCGAAAAACAAGAAAAAGAACTGGTTCATTCGGCTGTTTACTTGTTCTTCGCACATGCCTCAAGACGACTGATTCAGGGAGAAAACACCATCGAAAACAGACCTTTTGAGTTCAGATTCTGGATCCAACAGCTGTTTTCTGACTTCTCCCCACCAGCAGTGGCATTTCTCCGGGCACTCCGGTTCACCACTTTAAAAATGAACTATTAAAAATAAATAACTAAATGAATAAATAAATAAATAAATAAATAAATAAATAAATAAATAAATAAATAAATAAATAAATAATAATAAAAAAATAAAAAAAAACACCTCCTCCGATCAATCGCCACCTTATCGTGGTGGGGGAGTTTGAGTACCCCATGTTCCTGTGGGCTACGTAGTCTTGGGTTTTTGGTTCCGTTAGGGTCCCCCAAGGCAAACACGAGTCCAGAGAAGGGGTCAGACTAAGAGCGATTGACAAAATGCAGAACCTGACTGAAAAGTTGTAGGTTCATCTCCCACCATAACCACATGTTGCGTCCTTGAGCAAGACATCTTATCATTGCGTTGGTGGTGTAGTGGTTAGCACAGCTGCCTTCCAAGCAGTTGACCCAGGTTCGATTCCTGGCCGACGCAGTTCTGAATGAAAATAAAACCATTACAAACATTAAAATGATCGTAGCTGTCACAGGACAAAAGGTTTCATTTGTTCGTATTTAATATGCAAAACTGAGAAAATCATTTAAACTCTTATGTATCAGTGACATCTAGTGGTAAGTTTGAGTATTGCACCCAGAGGGGAGACAGCGTGCATGACCAAATAAGACTTAAATGCTGCTGGAGTCACAGACATTAGTCAGAAAACAAGACTAAAGAGAAACAAAGGACGATATGGTCAATAACACCTGAATGTTTGGTCAGAATGTGCACATAGTATGTTTTCATATTCTGTTTTATTTAAAAGTTTCATTTTGGCTGTAAATGTAATTTAGCTAACACTTGTGTTTGTATTGTGCATTAACATAGGAGATTTCCTGTACAGAAAACAAATAATTAAAAGCTGGTTGAACATCAGCTGGAGCGTGGCTGTTGTGTTCAGAAAACACAGTGTTTAGTGTGTTTGTTGGGTCTGTAATGGTGTGCTCTGTTTGTTACGACATGTTACTGTGCCTTTAAGAGATGCTTTACGGCATGGGTAAATGTGTGTGTGTGGGGGGTTTTGAGTTCAGTAAAGTTTGGTGCACGAAGCGACACGGTGTGGTTATTGAGTTCCCGCGGACACTACATTTTGGCAGACGAGGATGTCCGGACTCACGTTACCACCACCGCCACCTTTCCTGCCTGTCCCCGGCGACCCAGCTGTCCCGTGGGACAGATGGCGAGCTGCGTTCGAGGACTACTTGCTGGCTTTGGGACACACTGAACTGGTGGAAGCGAGGAAGTGCGCGCTCCTCCGCCATTGTCTGGGCCAGGAGGGTCAAAGAATCTTCGCCACGTTCACGTTAGCGGACAATAAATACTCCACGGCCACAGCTGCACTGAGGACTCATTTCAGCTCCGGGCGGAGCCGGCGGATGAACCGCTTCGAGTTTCGTCAGAGGAAGCAGCGACCGGGTGAGTCTGTAGCCAACTATGTCTCAGCACTACGAGAGCTGGCTAGACTCTGTGAGTTTGGGGCGATAGAAGAGGGACTCATAGTTGATCAGCTGATAGAAAAGACGTCGTGTGACCAACTGAGGGAGAGACTTTTATTAGAACCAGACTCCATGACGCTGGCGGGCGCTCTGGTTATTGGAAAGCAGCTTGAAACAGCACTAACAGAGGCGCGAAAATTCTCCCGCGCGGCGCACGAACCGGTGACGTCATCAACACCGGACGTTCATCACACAGAGGCTGTGGAGGGGGCTGACTGGCCGAGTGGCAGCTGGGATGTGCAGAGAGTGGACAGGGGGCCCAGCAGGAGCTGTGGTAACTGTGGCTCCTCTAACCATGCAACTAGAGACCAGTCATGTCCTGCACATGGGAAACTTTGTCATAAATGCGATAAACTGAATCATTTTGCACGCTGCTGCCGCTCTTCTGCTCGCCAGGATACTACTGTGGTTCCCATTAACACTGTACAGACTCTGCAGCCGTCGTTCAAGCTCTGCACATGTCGCGTGGGTGCAGCTCACGTCCCGCTCCTCGTGGACACAGGGGCCAAAGTGTCAATTTTGAATAAAAGCACGTATGATCGTTTCTTACACTACAGTGGCCTTATTCTGAACAGACCAAAAGCCTTTGGGAGCAGATACCAACACTAGAGCTCAAAGCTGAAGTTAGACAAACCTCTGAAAAAAATACAATTGAAATGTTGCTAAAATCTTTTACACCCTGGCTTAACACTTATTTGCTAACTGTAGCTAAAAGCTAAAATTTGCAATCTCAAAGATGAAAGCTAAAGTGACCAAAGCCTGAGCTGAACATTGAAATTGGCAAACTGTAGTTAACATGAAATCATCAATATCTTAGCAAAAAGCAAATCAAACTAAAATTATAAACAAGAAAAATTGCATTTCCTGTGAAAATGCGGTGTGAACGCTGATTGATGAAGGATTTTGCCAAAAGCTGCTTACCTGAAATGCATCGGTAGCTAAAATTTGAAAAGATGAATCTGCAAAGAAGATCAAATAATAAAGAAACGCTGAAAAATGCATAAAAATGTTGGAATTTGATTAAAATATAAAACAAGCATAAAAGCAGTATGACATCACAGAACTTTGATGTGAAACCTATATATTAATTAAAGCATGGTATGACATCACAGTATGACATCACAGAACTTTGATGTGAAACCTATATATTAATTAAAGCATAGTATGACATCACAGTATGACATCACAGCCCTTTGATGTGAACTCTATATAAAGATCCTGAGACTTGTGACAGATTCATTCAGTCCGAAACGTCACTACGTTAGGGTAGGAAACAATATTTGCAGAAGTTCTTTGAATAATTTGTTTGAAAAGTCGAAAATGGATCTTAAAGGAAACACTTCCCCAGCGGTTGAAGTGCCAAACTCTCGCTGCAGAAGGAAACAGGACCGGAAACGTCCTGAATTCAGCGCAGAGCAGAGAAGCCCTCAGCCTGCTGAAGTGGCCCGAGAGAGTGTCCAGACTGGGGACCAGTCTTTTAGACCTAAACGTCATGGTCACAAGAACCGTAGGTCAGCTGCGAATGGTTGGACCAACCAAAGACGTCAACCACGAAGGGATTTTGGTGGTTATTACGATGACTACCAGCCTTATCGTGGATACCCTGGGGAATATGCCAACGCACAGGAAGAAGATCCTGTGGATATTCCCCACATTGACAAAGTAGCAGTGTTCCATGAAAACATGGATCTGAAAGACAAACTCTATGAGGCTCAGGACGAAATTGAAAAGTTAAGACACCAACGAGCTCCTGGCAAGAAATCGTTTGAAAACCAGCAACTTGCCTATGAACTCCACAAGGAACTTGAAGAAGTTCTCATGTTGAAACGGGGTGCGGACGATTACATTGTCCAGCTTGAAGCGCAAAATGCTGAGCTTCAAGAGAAGTTGGAGAAAGCTGAGAACGAGCTGACTGAATCTCGAGAGAGACAAGGTAACTCCGACTTGTGCTCAGAGGCTGCGAAGAAGCTAATTGTTAGCCTGAACCAGGATTTGGCTGCACTTACAGCTAAAGAACGTGAGGCTAGCACTGAAGCTGAATCACAGCTGAAAAACGTTCAATTTCAGCTTAGTGAAGCGTTGGCCACTATTGAACAGCTAAAATCTGAGCTTCACAGAGTTCATGTTGAAAAGGAAGACTGTATGAAAGAGGTTTTTGACCTTAAAGACGTCGTACAGTCAAGCCTTCAGATAAAGTCAGAGCTGGAACAAGCTAAATGTGACCTTCATGATCTGAAAGACAAAGAGTTTGACCAAAGAGTCAAACTGGATCAATCACAAATTATGATTGATCAATTAAAACAAGAGCTTGAAGCTGCAACCAAAGAACTGCAGCAGAGAGACAGCGTCCCATCCACTCAGTACGCTCAGTCTCAGACAAGTCCAGAAGAAGACTCTGTCAGTGAGGTTCCAGAGGTTCCCCATGAGGACCAGCTGGAACTCAGCACTGACCAGGGTTTTCTGATCAGCGAGTCTTCTGAGGCTGTGGAAACAGATCCACAAAGCAAGTCTGATGTGGAGTCCATTGTTCTAAACGACCAACTTAGAAACATGGACGACCAACTTCTGCACCTTGAGGCAAAAATGAATGTGCTGAAGGAGAAAAAGCCGAAAAACAAGAAAAAGAACTGGTTCATTCGGCTGTTTACTTGTTCTTCGCACATGCCTCAAGACGACTGATTCAGGGAGAAAACACCATCGAAAACAGACCTTTTGAGTTCAGATTCTGGATCCAACAGCTGTTTTCTGACTTCTCCCCACCAGCAGTGGCATTTCTCCGGGCACTCCGGTTCACCACTTTAAAAATGAACTATTAAATAAATAAATAAATAAATAAATAAATATAAAAAAATAAAAATAAATAAACACCTCCTCCGATCAATCGCCACCTTATCGTGGTGGGGGAGTTTGAGTACCCCATGTTCCTGTGGGCTACGTAGTCTTGGGTTTTTGGTTCCGTTAGGGTCCCCCAAGGCAAACACGAGTCCAGAGAAGGGGTCAGACTAAGAGCGATTGACAAAATGCAGAACCTGACTGAAAAGTTGTAGGTTCATCTCCCACCATAACCACATGTTGCGTCCTTGAGCAAGACATCTTATCATTGCGTTGGTGGTGTAGTGGTTAGCACAGCTGCCTTCCAAGCAGTTGACCCAGGTTCGATTCCTGGCCGACGCAGTTCTGAATGAAAATAAAACCATTACAAACATTAAAATGATCGTAGCTGTCACAGGACAAAAGGTTTCATTTGTTCGTATTTAATATGCAAAACCGAGAAAATCATTTAAACTCTTTTGTATCAGTGACATCTAGTGGTAAGTTTGAGTATTGCACCCAGAGGGGAGACAGCGTGCATGACCAAATAAGACTTAAATGCTGCTGGAGTCACAGACATTAGTCAGAAAACAAGACTAAAGAGAAACAAAGGACGATATGGTCAATAACACCTGAATGTTTGGTCAGAATGTGCACATAGTATGTTTTCATATTCTGTTTTATTTAAAAGTTTCATTTTGGCTGTAAATGTAATTTAGCTAACACTTGTGTTTGTATTGTGCATTAACATAGGAGAAGATTTCCTGTACAGAAAATAAATAATTAAAAGCTGGTTGAACATCAGCTGGAGCGTGGCCTTACTCTGAACAGACCAAAAGCCTTTGGGAGCAGATACCAACACTAGAGCTCAAAGCTGAAGTTAGACAAACCTCTGAAAAAAATACAATTGGACTGTTGCTAAAATCTTTTACACCCTGGCTTAACACTTATTTGCTAATTGTAGCTAAAAGCTAAAATTTGCAATCTCAAAGATGATAGCTAAAGTGACCAAAGCCTGAGCTGAACATTGAAATTGGCAAACTGTAGTTAACATGAAATCATCAATATCTTAGCAAAAAGCAAATCAAACTAAAATTATAAACAAGAAAAATTGCATTTCCTGTGAAAATGCGCTGTGAACGCTGATTGATGAAGGATTTTGCCAAAAGCTGCTTACTTGAAATGCATCTGTAGCTAAAATTTGAAAAGATGAATCTGCAAAGAAGATCAAATAATAAAGAAACGCAGAAAAATGCATAAAAATGTTGGAATTTGATTAAAACATAAAACAAGCATAAAAGCAGTATGACATCACAGTCCTTTGATGTGAAACCTATATATTAATTAAAGCATGGTATGACATCACAGTATGACATCACAGTCCTTTGATGTGAAACCTATACATTAATTAAAGCATAGTATGACATCACAGTATGACATCACAGCCCTTTGATGTGAACTCTATATAAAGATCCTGAGACTTGTGACAGATTCATTCAGTCCGAAACGTCACTACGTTAGGGTAGGAAACTTAATATTTGCAGAAGTTCTTTGAATAATTTGTTTGAAAAGTCGAAAATGGATCTTAAAGGAAACACTTCCCCAGTGGTTGAAGTGCCAAACTCTCGCTGCAGAAGGAAACAGGACCGGAAACGTCCTGAATTCAGCGCAGAGCAGAGAAGCCCTCAGCCTGCTGAAGTGGCCCGAGAGAGTGTCCAGACTGGGGACCAGTCTTTTAGACCTAAACGTCATGGTCACAAGAACCGTAGGTCAGCTGCGAATGGTTGGACCAACCAAAGACGTCAACCACGAAGGGATTTTGGTGGTTATTACGATGACTACCAGCCTTATCGTGGATACCCTGGGAAATATGCCAACGCACAGGAAGAAGATCCTGTGGATATTCCCCACATTGACAAAGTAGCAGTGTTCCATGAAAACATGGATCTGAAAGACAAACTCTATGAGGCTCAGGACGAAATTGAAAAGTTAAGACACCAACGAGCTCCTGGCAAGAAATCGTTTGAAAACCAGCAACTTGCCTATGAACTCCACAAGGAACTTGAAGAAGTTCTCATGTTGAAACGGGGTGCGGACGATTACATTGTCCAGCTTGAAGCGCAAAATGCTGAGCTTCAAGAGAAGTTGGAGAAAGCTGAGAACGAGCTGACTGAATCTCGAGAGAGACAAGGTAACTCCGACTTGTGCTCAGAGGCTGCGAAGAAGCTAATTGTTAGCCTGAACCAGGATTTGGCTGCACATACAGCTAAAGAACGTGAGGCTAGCACTGAAGCTGAATCACAGCTGAAAAACGTTCAATTTCAGCTTAGTGAAGCGTTGGCCACTATTGAACAGCTAAAATCTGAGCTTCACAGAGTTCATATTGAAAAGGAAGACTGTATGAAAGAGGTTTTTGACCTTAAAGACGTCGTACAGTCAAGCCTTCAGATAAAGTCAGAGCTGGAACAAGCTAAATGTGACCTTCAAGATCTGAAAGACAAAGAGTTTGAACAAAGAGTCAAACTGGATCAATCACAAATTATGATTGATCAATTAAAACAAGAGCTTGAAGCTGCAACCAAAGAACTGCAGCAGAGAGACAGCGTCCCATCCACTCAGTACGCTCAGTCTCAGACAAGTCCAGAAGAAGACTCTGTCAGTGAGGTTCCAGAGGTTCCCCATGAGGACCAGCTGGAACTCAGCACTGACCAGGGTTTTCTGATCAGCGAGTCTTCTGAGGCTGTGGAAACAGATCCACAAAGCAAGTCTGATGTGGAGTCCATTGTTCTAAACGACCAACTTAGAAACATGGACGACCAACTTCTGCACCTTGAGGCAAAAATGAATGTGCTGAAGGAGAAAAAGCCGAAAAACAAGAAAAAGAACTGGTTCATTCGGCTGTTTACTTGTTCTTCGCACATGCCTCAAGACGACTGATTCAGGGAGAAAACACCATCGAAAACAGACCTTTTGAGTTCAGATTCTGGATCCAACAGCTGTTTTCTGACTTCTCCCCACCAGCAGTGGCATTTCTCCGGGCACTCCGGTTCACCACTTTAAAAATGAACTATTAAATAAATAAATAAATAAATAAATAAATAAATATATAAATAAATAAATAAAAAATATAAAAAAATAAAAATAAAAAAACACCTCCTCCGATCAATCGCCACCTTATCGTGGTGGGGGAGTTTGAGTACCCCATGTTCCTGTGGGCTACGTAGTCTTGGGTTTTTGGTTCCGTTAGGGTCCCCCAAGGCAAACACGAGTCCAGAGAAGGGGTCAGACTAAGAGCGATTGACAAAATGCAGAACCTGACTGAAAAGTGTAGGTTCATCTCCCACCATAACCACATGTTGCGTCCTTGAGCAAGACATCTTATCATTGCGTTGGTGGTGTAGTGGTTAGCACAGCTGCCTTCCAAGCAGTTGACCCAGGTTCGATTCCTGGCCGACGCAGTTCTGAATGAAAATAAAACCATTACAAACATTAAAATGATCGTAGCTGTCACAGGACAAAAGGTTTCATTTGTTCGTATTTAATATGCAAAACTGAGAAAATCATTTAAACTCTTCTGTATCAGTGACATCTAGTGGTAAGTTTGAGTATTGCACCCAGAGGGGAGACAGCGTGCATGACCAAATAAGACTTAAATGCTGCTGGAGTCACAGACATTAGTCAGAAAACAAGACTAAAGAGAAACAAAGGACAATATGGTCAATAACACCTGAATGTTTGGTCAGAATGCGCACACAGTATGTTTACATATTCTGTTTTATTTAAAAGTTTCATTTTGGCTGTAAATGTAATTTAGCTAACACTTGTGTTTGTATAGTGCATTAACATAGGAGAAGATTTCCTGTACAGAAAATAAATAATTAAAAGCTGGTTGAACATCAGCTGGAGCGTGGCCTTACTCTGAACAGACCAAAAGCCTTTGGGAGCAGATACCAACACTAGAGCTCAAAGCTGAAGTTAGACAAACCTCTGAAAAAAATACAATTGAACTGTTGCTAAAATCTTTTACACCCTGGCTTAACACTTATTTGCTAACTGTAGCTAAAAGCTAAAATTTGCAATCTCAAAAATGAAAGCTAAAGTGACCAAAGCCTGAGCTGAACATTCAAATTGGCAAACTGTAGTTAACATGAAATCATCAATATCTTAGCAAAAAGCAAATCAAACTAAAATTATAAACAAGAAAAATTGCATTTCCTGTGAAAATGCAGTGTGAACGCTGATTGATGAAGGATTTTGCCAAAAGCTGCTTACTTGAAATGCACCGGTAGCTAAAATTTGAAAAGATGAATCTGCAAAGAAGATCAAATAATAAAGAAACGCAGAAAAATGCATAAAAATGTTGGAATTTGATTAAAACATAAAACAAGCATAAAATCAGTATGACATCACAGTCCTTTGATGTGAAACCTTTATATTAATTAAAGCATAGTATGACATCACAGTATGACATCACAGTCCTTTGATGTGAAACCTATATATTAATTAAAGCATAGTATGACATCACAGTATGACATCACAGTCCTTTGATGTGAAACCTATATACATGTATTAATTAAAGCATAGTATGACATCACAGTATGACATCACAGCCCTTTGATGTGAACTCTATATAAAGATCCTGAGACTTGTGACAGATTCATTCAGTCCGAAACGTCACTACGTTAGGGTAGGAAACTTAATATTTGCAGAAGCTCTTTGAATAATTTGTTTGAAAAGTCGAAAATGGATCTTAAAGGAAACACTTCCCCAGCGGTTGAAGTGCCAAACTCTCGCTGTAGAAGGAAACAGGACCGGAAACGTCCTGAATTCAGCGCAGAGCAGAGAAGCCCTCAGCCTGCTGAAGTGGCCCGAGAGAGTGTCCAGACTGGGGACCAGTCTTTTAGACCTAAACATCATGGTAACAAGAACCGTAGGTCAGCTGCGAATGGTTGGACCAACCAAAGACGTCAACCACGAAGGGATTTTGGTGGTTATTACGATGACTACCAGCCTTATCGTGGATACCCTGGGAAATATGCCAACGCACAGGAAGAAGATCCTGTGGATATTCCCCACATTGACAAAGTTGCTGTGTTCCATGAAAACATGGATCTGAAAGACAAACTATATGAGGCTCAGGACGAAATTGAAAAGTTAAGACACCAACGAGCTCCTGGCAAGAAATCGTTTGAAAACCAGCAACTTGCCTATGAACTCCACAAGGAACTTGAAGAAGTTCTCATGTTGAAACGGGGTGCGGACGATTACATTGTCCAGCTTGAAGCGCAAAATGCTGAGCTTCAAGAGAAGTTGGAGAAAGCTGAGAACGAGCTGACTGAATCTCGAGAGAGACAAGGTAACTCCGACTTGTGCTCAGAGGCTGCGAAGAAGCTAATTGTTAGCCTGAACCAGGATTTGGCTGCACATACAGCTAAAGAACGTGAGGCTAGCACTGAAGCTGAATCACAGCTGAAAAACGTTCAATTTCAGCTTAGTGAAGCGTTGGCCACTATTGAACAACTAAAATCTGAGCTTCACAGAGTTCATGTTGAAAAGGAAGACTGTATGAAAGAGGTTTTTGACCTTAAAGACGTCGTACAGTCAAGCCTTCAGATAAAGTCAGAGCTGGAACAAGCTAAATGTGACCTTCAAGATCTGAAAGACAAAGAGTTTGAACAAAGATTCAAACTGGATCAATCACAAATTATGATTGATCAATTAAAACAAGAGCTTGAAGCTGCAACCAAAGAACTGCAGCAGAGAGACAGCGTCCCATCCACTCAGTACGCTCAGTCTCAGACAAGTCCAGAAGAAGACTCTGTCAGTGAGGTTCCAGAGGTTCCCCATGAGGACCAGCTGGAACTCAGCACTGACCAGGGTTTTCTGATCAGCGAGTCTTCTGAGGCTGTGGAAACAGATCCACAAAGCAAGTCTGATGTGGAGTCCATTGTTCTAAACGACCAACTTAGAAACATGGACGACCAACTTCTGCACCTTGAGGCAAAAATGAATGTGCTGAAGGAGAAAAAGCCGAAAAACAAGAAAAAGAACTGGTTCATTCGGCTGTTTACTTGTTCTTCGCACATGCCTCAAGACGACTGATTCAGGGAGAAAACACCATCGAAAACAGACCTTTTGAGTTCAGATTCTGGATCCAACAGCTGTTTTCTGACTTCTCCCCACCAGCAGTGGCATTTCTCCGGGCACTCCGGTTCACCACTTTAAAAATGAACTATTAAAAATAAATAACTAAATGAATAAATAAATAAATAAATAAATAAATAAATAAATAAATAAATAATAATAAAAATAAAAAAAAACACCTCCTCCGATCAATCGCCACCTTATCGTGGTGGGGGAGTTTGAGTACCCCATGTTCCTGTGGGCTACGTAGTCTTGGGTTTTTGGTTCCGTTAGGGTCCCCCAAGGCAAACACGAGTCCAGAGAAGGGGTCAGACTAAGAGCGATTGACAAAATGCAGAACCTGACTGAAAAAGTGTAGGTTCATCTCCCGCCATAACCACATGTTGCGTCCTTGAGCAAGACATCTTATCATTGCGTTGGTGGTGTAGTGGTTAGCACAGCTGCCTTCCAAGCAGTTGACCCGGGTTCGATTCCTGGCCGACGCAGTTCTGAATGAAAATAAAACCATTACAAACATTAAAATTATTGTAGCTGTCACAGGACAAAAGGTTTTATTTGTTCGTATTTAATATGCAAAACTGAGAAAATCATTTAA
>JBBPBX010089920.1:0-14212 GCA_038048925.1 Garcialebias charrua
ATGCACCGGTGGGTGGATCTGATAATAACCCACAAATACCTCTATCAATGGCTGAACTACGGAATATGGCGAAAAGCATTCAAACCTTCGCCCCTGGCCCAATGGGCTCACACGAAACCAAGATCTATCTCGAGGACCTTGATTTCCAGCTTCAACGTTTCCCAGAAGCTACAGATGATGATAGAATCTGTCTGTTAAGGTTAACATCGGACAGGACGGTGCATGCTTTTATGAAGCGTCAACGAGAAGCAGTGATGAAAGACTACAGTCTTCTCTGTGCTGCGCTGATAAGGGAGTTTTCTCCTTGCACGGGGCCCGATGGCATCATAACAGCAGCTAACATCAAGCAAGGTAGGAATGAACACCCAAGGTCATATTATGACCGAATATTCCGTGCCTATTTCGGGGACAGATGCGAACCTGAAATGGAGGAGGAGGTAGGGTTTAAGTATATTTTCAGCCAAAACCTCTGCCCTGACATAAGAGAGAAAGTACATGTCAGCGCAAACTATAAACGGAGGTCCATCGAAGACATAAGAGAGTGCGCGATAGATGTTTTTACAGGTCGCACACCAAACAAAACACCCTTTGAAGTGTGTCCTGGTGAAAAGGTCAAATACCAAACGCTAGACCTTGAAGGAGCAAGAGCGCCAGCTCACTCTTTTAAGGAAGCCGAGAATAAGCAAAATTTCCAACCTGACAGACCGCAAAATGAAGGTGTCCGCTGGAACAAAGACCAAAAGGGGTCCAGAGACCCCAAGTGGTACAGGCCGCATCAAGAGGAAGAGCCCCATCAAAAAAGGAAGGCTTTCCAAAAGAAAAAGAAATATGGGTCCCAAGGAGACTCATATGAAAGAGGGTGGTCCCAGAGAGGACCCCCGAGCAATGCGCCAGCTCCTGCACCTCAAACTGAACAGTCTGGGGCGAGGAAAAACCCACAGAAGTTCCAGAAAAAAGGCCCTAAACCTCTGTCTTCAGAAGAGATGGAGAACATACGTCGGTTGTTAGAAAGTTTGAAAAAAACAAACAAGGAAAACAAACCTGGTGTGATGTGTAGCGCTATCATTGATAGTGACTCAGAACACACAAATAACAGCAATGCCACGATTGCTGACAGTCACCAAGATACTGATGGTCAGGATGCTGACAATCAGGGTATAGACAGTCAACAAGATGTTGACTGTAAACATGACGTCATTGTTACAGAGTCCGAGAGCCCCTCATCAGAAAAAGGGGGGGAAAGCGCACTCACCAAAGACAATGACTCGTCACAGACCGATCACTCAGACCCATGTGTGACTGCACTACCAATACAGGTGAATGAAATTCACACAGACAATGGTAGACGTAACAAACGTCGAAAAAAACCTGATAGGTTCCTGTGTAACATTATCAGGAAGGGGCCCGCTAAGAAGGCTTACCTGTCAATCACTTTAGAAGGGGTCCTCACAGAAGAGGCCCTCCTGGATGGTGGGGCTGACATAACCATTATGTCTCCCACACTGTTGAAGGAGCTAAGGATAGCCGCTAGCGGGGTTGACAGGGAAATACCCCTCAAAGAATGTGCTGTAGTACTACAGGGACTCTCAGAGACGAGTACAACCCTTACAGCTATAGCCATGGTTCATATGCAGATTGGTGAAATGACGCTATACCACCCGGTACACGTGTCCACCGTTGACTCATTCCCATTTTTGGTGGGCCAAGACTTTATAAACCGCTTTGACGCGATTATAGATTATGGCGATCAAACAATGTGGACCAGAGTGAGCCAACCACTGCCGATCGATATGCCTACACATGGTGACACTGACTGTTTTACAGCAGGTACCGCGGAAGGCACAAAGGGGTCCTCCAACGAGAGCACAATCCCGGTAAGTGAACCTTCAGCAACAGGTGAGGCAGAAAAGGCCCAACAAGAGAGCCTCCTCTGCGAGCTGAAACAGTCAGCACTCACTGAACACTACCTACCGCAGGTAGTCAAAGGTGTTGAGATCCAAGGATCCCACACCGATGATGCTGTTTTGTCTCCTTGGACGGAGAAATCAGCGATCAGCCAAGCTTTCTATGGAACCTTGGTTAAAAAACAGTTGGGTCTAGAAATGAACAAAAAGGCTTTCCGCTTTTCGTTGGACCCCATCGATAAACAGGTAATGACCGCAAAAGGGATCATTGACCTGAAACTGATCTGGAACCAACGAGTACTGGATCACCCGTTCCTCGTGGTCCCGAACTTACCACATGCAACCTACATAGGCTCCGACATTTTGGTAAGGTTAGGTGTCCGAGTGGACATCAACAACAATGTACTGTGGTCACTAAACACAGCCACAAAGGACTCTCCTGTGCTAACAACAGAGAACCTTAAGGCTGGACAGACCATTCCAGAGGTCTGTCAGATTGCTAACAGCCATAACACTGCGGTACCACCTCAGGTTATGAACAAGCCGGTGATGTGTCACATCATGAAAGGACAAGCTATTAGCACAAAACTGGCATACTTTCAACCATCTCCTATGTTTTTCAACTTAGGACTGTCCATGGAGGCCACATGCCAAGTGACCCTCGACTGCAGAACCACGACTGTTGCTGTGTGCAACACAAGCACAGAAGAGGTACTGATCCCAAAAAACACACAGCTAGGATGGTTGATCTCTACTGATTTTCATGATTTTGAGCTAAGCATTCCATTTCTGGGAGGACTCCCAGAAAACTTGATCCCAAATCAACACACGGGGCAAGTCTTGTTCACGAAACCAACACAGGCCATAGCTCTTTTCTCCCCCACTGAGTCCGACCAGGACACTGTCCGCAGGTTCGGTTTCAACAAAGGAGACAGTCTATGCCCCCAAACTTACAGTGCACTACCTGTTGACAGGTTTTACGACACTGAAGGGGACTCACTGGAGCTCCCCAAAGAACAAGAACCCCTCTCAGTTGCTTCACAGATTGACCAGGTGGTCGCCCAAGCCGACGCCCTGAAAACTGATGAAGAAAGGGACAAACTTCGCAAAGTTCTTCTAAAATATGAGAAATCATTCTCAACTGACTCGATGGATTGTGGGTTGACCACGCTCCACACAGTGAGCATCCCAACCCCGCCTAATGCTCCCCCTGCATTTGTCAGACAGTACAAGATTCCTCTGGCAGCACATCAACCTGTCAGAGAAATCATTAATGACCTGTTAGAAAAAGGTATCATCCGATACTGTAACAGCACTTACTCTGCGCCTTTATGGCCGGTGTTAAAACCTAATGGTAAGTGGAGACTCACTATAGACTACCGAAAGCTAAACAAACAAGTTCCCTTATCCAGATGGCCTATGACGCAACTCCAACAGGAACTGCCCAAGGTCACCAATGGTAAGTACTTCTCGACTCTCGACGTCGCCTCTGGTTTTTGGACCATCCCTGTGCGCGCCGAGGACCAGTACAAACTAGCTTTCACTTTTGGTGGCCGTCAGTACACCTTTAACAGGTGTCCCTTTGGCTACGCTAACTCACCTGCAGAGTTCAACATCTTCTTGAACAAAGCATGTCCAGACGCCCACGAGCGTGGAACACTGATCTACGTGGACGATGTCCTTTTGAGGCAGCCAACACTGGACTCACATTTGGCTGAGATCGACCACGTTCTGAATCAGCTGACAACTGCTGGTGCTAAGATATCACTGTCAAAATGCCAATGGTGCAGAACCAAAGTGGACTACGTTGGCCTACTTGTAGGTCCTGACGGAGTACAACCACAGCTGACTCGCACCCAAGGCCTCGACAATCTCAAAGTCCCCACCAATCTCAAAGAACTACAAAGTTTTCTGGGCGTGTGTAACTACTCGAACCAGTTCATCGAAAACTATGCGGACCTTGCGAAACCACTGACTGAACTCCTTAAAAAAGACGTACCATTTGTTTGGACTGACAAACAGCAACAGGCAATGGACGCTCTTATAAACAGGATCAAGTCAGCCCCTTGTTTAGTCTACCCAGACTACAACAAAGAGTTTTACTTGGAAGTGGGCTTCTCAGCTCATTGCATAAGTGCAGGTCTGTACCAGATACACGACAGAGACAAACGTGTAGTAGCCTATGCCAGCAAAACGATGGCAGGCCCCGAGTTGAGATTCTCAGACTGTGAGAAAGCTTTACTGACCACAGTGTGGGCAGTTAAACATTTCTCCAGCTACATTGGTGGACAGAAAATCATTGTGGAAACACAACACCAGCCAGTGACCTTTCTTAACAGTGAACGCATCAGAGATGGTGTGGTGACAAACTCACGTGTTGCAACGTGGCTCATGGCGCTTCAAAGTTTTAACCTAGACATACGTTATGGTCAAAACAAGAAGTCACATCTGGGGACGGACTTGGCAATCTGCCAGAAGTGTACACAAGATGTACCAGCCACCCAGCCGCCGGTTGAGGTAAAACCCCCAGTAACTGAAGACCCGAATCACCACTTCTTTGATGACAATATCTGCAAAGATATGACAACGTTGTACGTGGATGGATCTTCATTCCTCCGCGACAAGATCTGCAGAGCAGGTGTTGGAGGGGTCCTCCTCCAAGACCAAGAGCAGATAACTTTCAGCTACAAATTAGGCTCTCAGACTTCTCAGTATGCTGAGATTGCAGGAATCCTAATAGCTCTCCAGATGGTAGTAGAACGCTCCATCAAGACGCTAGTTATCTGCACTGACTCTAACTATGCTCGTTTAAGTTTCGCTTGTCACCTCGCTGTGTGGAAACAGAACGGTTTCCTAACAAGCGACAGAAAAGTGGTCAAACACAAAGAGCTTTTCATAGCGTGTGATCACTTGGTGACATCACACGACTTACAGATCTACTGGAAGAAAGTTCCAGGGCATTCTAGAGTCCCAGGCGATGACAAGCACTACAATGACATTGCAGATTCCTTAGCCAAAGAAGGAGCCGACGAAGGTCCTCTATGGTCCTTCGACCCCTCCTGGTTAATCGAGACTCTGCCAACACATCCTTCAGTCAGAGTTATGGCAGTCACACGTGCACAGGCCGCAACCAGACCTGCTGACAACGCAGTCTCTGTACGACCCGCACTGACTGACCCAGACATCATCCAACTACAAAAGTCGGATCCTGCTATCAACTCCATGATACTGTACCTGACTGATCCGAACAAAAATAGTCCGTCTAAAGACGACCTGGATTCCGATCCAGACCTTAAGGTCCTCTATCAGCTGCGCAAACAGCTAAAACTAATCAAGGGCATCTTAACTTTCGCTCATGGACCAACGTCCTCACCTGTGTTCGTGGTTCCCCATGACCAAAGGGGGGTGATGTTAGTTCATGCCCATGATCTCCCGTCCGCAGGACACAAAGGAGATAAAGCCACGCTGACGGCATTAAAACAAATTGCCTATTGGCCTGGAATGAAGAAGGATGTCAAGGACTACATTGAAGGGTGCGTGGTCTGTGGCCAGTTTCAGCCAACCAGACCACTTCACAGAGCACCACTGCAAAGCAGAGGCATTGCATTCCCATGGTCTGACCTCCAGATCGACTGGGTTGGACCACTCACTAAGAGCTCTAGAGGAAATAAATATTTTCTCACGGTAACCTGTGCATTCACCAAATGGGTAGAATGCCTACCAGCTCCTAACGACACAGCACAAACCACTGCTATGTTGTTAATGAATCATATATTCTCAAGGTTTGGACTTCCCCTTCGGGTGAACTCAGACCAAGGTACACACTTCACAGGTGAAGTGATGAAAGAACTGTGGAAGACGCTAGGCGTCAAGGCCAACTTTCATGTCGGCTACCACCCACAGGCTTCAGGCCAAGTAGAAAGAGCAAACAGAACTGTGGTGAGTATTTTGAAGAAATACGTGGCTGCAAACCACAAGGACTGGGACGTGAAACTCCCTCTGGTCCTCATGGCCATAAGAGCCACTCCACACACATCAACTGGCATCTCTCCCTTCGAGATGATGACCGGTCGACAAATGACTCTCCCTCTACACCTGTTGTACCAACCAGGCGACGCCGCCATGGCGACAGCCTACACCACACAACAATACATGAAAGATTTGAATGTACACCTCAGAAACACTTTTGCTTTCGCCCAGAAAAACCTGGAAAAATCCGCTGAAGGACGTAAGGCGTACTACGACCAGAAGGCCTCTCACAATGAACTCCAAGTGGGAGACAGAGTCTGGTACTATACGTTCGCCCCAGCAACTGGGAAAGGAGGGTCCGAGACCGGAACTCTCGCCCGCAAACTAATGCCCAGGTGGACTGGACCTCATCTGATAACAGACAAAGTGTCCTCAGTCGTCTACGAAATCAAAATCAGCAAAGGCCGCAAAGAGCCAATTGCTAAATGGGTACATCGAAATCAGATCAAACCTTACAAGGCGTTCAATGACTCCACAAAAGACAAAGATCTCACAAACTCACCGACTTCATGGGATAATAAGGTCGTCCAAACACAAGTTAGTAAATAAACTAATCAGGTTTAAACTACCGTATTTTCCACCCTATAAGTCGCATTGTCCAATTTGAACTTAGAAACGCTAAGCCTAAAACCCACAACAAAAACTAACCTTAACAACCGTTTAAATCCACGAGATTTAATTTGACCTCGGTCATAAAGTTGAGACCTGTTTTTCTTGTGTGTTGCACTTTGGAATCTGACGACAAGAGTGTGTCGAAGCAGTGAAACGTTGTTTCCTTGTTGTTTAGTCATTACTGTTGTCATTAGTTGAGATATTGTTTTGGTTCTGAACACTCCCAGCCAAAAAGGTTTTGTATTAACATTGGTTAATGAATGATATGGATTTAACTATGCCAACATGCAGTTCGTTTTGTTAAATCTCAATCGTCGAAGAGTCAATGTAGTTTAAAGCTACTCAAGGTACAATAAACTACACTGGTCTCATAATTTCTAAATTGAACCGATTCGATCGTTTCTATTCTAGATTGTCTATTCATTTTGATGAGTCTCGCCATAGACTTCAAAATTTATTAGGAATACCAAATCCTACGTCGTTCGTCTAAAAGACAACAGACATTTAGATCAAACTATATTTCATTTTTCTATTTTAGTTTAACCTAAACTAAGTAATGAATGGAGGAATAGTTTGGAATTAGAGGCCTTCGTTACAGAAGCCCTCCAAAATTTTATAGGTACAGATCCCTATATCTAATTTTACAGAATTGATCCACCCCTTAATTGGTAATTGTAGCTGATCTAAACCATGATAGCTTACATACCAGGTGCATATAGGTAAGGCTTAATGTAAAATCCCAATCATAAGCCCACCTTAAAAACCACATAATTGCATGACACATAGAACCAGAGTGGCACTGACTGGAAACCAACCAGCCACCAACCATCGATGTGGGGACCTGCAGCTCCAACGCTTGGTCTTCAACCTTCGTCCAAGGGCCGCCTCCTCTGCGTCAATCGAGGGATCCCCTCTACATGCTGATTATGAAAACAATTGTTGCTGATCAATCAACAAAACTAATCGTTGTGGATTTACTGCTGTGGAATTACCGCTGTGGATTATAAGACTTTGTTTCCTAAAGGATCACAGACTTTGTTTGCCAAGAGTTAACAGACTTTGTTTTCCAAGGGATTAAAAGCTTTTCGCAATGGGATTACCTCCGAACAGTATGGAATTTCCAAAAACTTTATGGGATTATAATTTTTGATTTTTCTTTTCCACTTGCTGGATTACTTCAAGATCAAAGACAGTTCAAGGTTTCCTTTCGTGTTGGACCCCATCCCCAAGGACTGGCGATGGCTTCCAAAAGGGGGGAGATGTAGTGGACATGACCTTGTCCACTTTTAAGACACCTGTGTACTTTTGAACTGTCCAGTGATGACCTTTACTGACCTCTCAGTAAAGCAAGACATTTACTACAAAATTATTCATTTAGCTATAATCTGATAACATAGTCACCAATAAGAGACTATTTCTATCTTTGATTTTAGGCTGATGTGATCAAAAGAATAACTTTTGTCATTTTCATGATGTGTGCTTTTAAGCTGTGTTATTCTGTGAGAGTTAAACTGTGTTTCACTGCTGTGTCAAAGGTGCAATCTCGGGTCACAGAGACTTCTTTTAATTTTGTTAATTCAAATGTTATCAAATGAATAATTTTATTTGTAAGAGCATCAGTACATTTTAATGTCAGATAAATCAAATACTCTGCTTAATTCAAAATGTTGTACATGGAGGATTTCTCCTCTCCTCTCGAACTTGCATGTGAAGATAAAAGGAACACTTTATCTCATTCATTTTAGCTTGAGCTCAGGACAATCTAGACACCCAAAGACTTTTGTTTTTGTCCTATTTAATAATCAAGCTATTATCATTAATAGGTCCCATATGTGATGCTTAATGACGTTGTTTTAATCAAACCAACAGTATTTTGTTAAAGTGTTAAAGCAAAGGAATCAGTTTTATGATAAAATGCTGACATCTGAAACTAACACTTTATCTTTCTGACAAACTAATCTTTTGACCCCCTTTCAACATGTTGATGTCATCCTCACATCAACTTATGATGCCATTCGGCCAATCAGAAAGAACACATTTTCTGGGTCACGTCTCAGTTAAAACCTTCACATCTTACTTTCTCTTGGAAAGTCTGCTGGAGTAAGCCTCAAACCATGGTCTTCTCCAAAGAACTGATGATCGTCTAGTCACACGCTAAGGACACGTCATTCAGTTAAAAGATTTATAACATGCCTGTTATAAATCTATTTCAAGCCGTGAAAAGCTCTCTTTTATTGACATTCCTTTAAGGAACGTCTTATCTTGGAAACACCACCAGGAGCTGCCGTTACTTTCGGTTCGAGTCAAGGCGCACGTCTGGAGACGCTGAGAATGGTAAACGAACTGACCAAACTGGACCGAGGGAGACTGACCATCTTCACGAGGTAACAAGTCGTCAAATGCTTTGCCAAGGGTACCAACGTGTAGCTTTAATCGGCCGGAGAACTGCCATGTTTCTGGTTAAACACATCAAGATAACTCCCTGACTCTTAACTTTTCTTCCTCCATATTTCTCCTCCTAAATCTTTCCCTCTCAATCTTAAGCTGGAAACTATTTTAAGCTGAAATGCCCCTCAGACTAAATATGTGTAACATCTAGTATTTATGTCTGTTGTGTTAAATCAAGTGTGCTGACGTATTTGAATTGAAAGAAAGTGAAATCATGTCAATCAAGTGTAATGGTGTTAATTTAGTTGATTTATTTTAAATAAATGATAGTGTCTCTTTGACATATCAAACTAAGTTAACGTCTTTGTCACTTAATGGCTTTGTGTATTTATCCATCATAAAGATCACAGAAATATTGGGTAAACTGAAAAAGAACAGAATCCGTGAATTTACTATTCAATCTGAATAAGTAGATTAATTAAGGATAAAGAGGTCAGTATTAATATTGACCTCCTCATAATTCTTACAGTGGGCGGGGCTGGAACCCAGAAATGTCCACACGTTCAGACCAGCGGTGACGTGGACTGAGAGCCGGTAACGGATCCATCCAAAACCCATAAGGGTCCAAGTCCTCGTCCTCGTCCGAGTCGGACCACATGGAACCGAGTGTTGGAACAACAAAGGGGGAGGACGGCCAAAGAGTTGCGCGGCCGCCTCCGAGCTTCCTCCGCTCTTCCTCCTCGACCAGAAGCGGGGATGAGAGAATCTCCGTGTCCGAGCTGTAGTCCCCCCAGCCTGTCTCTGCACGAACCCCGTACATGTGTATGACGGTCGGCTCGTCCTGTCCTGGGGCCGCGTCCGTCAGACGCTGAGCCGGTTTGCTGTTTCGCCTGCGGGTCCTGCGATTTCGTGATGGCCGGGTCATATTGTCACGATTTGGTTCCAGTGGAGGACGCAGACCCAAAATGCAGGCGAACAGGACTCAGAGACAAAGTGTAAAAATAATAAACACTTTAATGATCAAAACAATAAACTGACGGTGCAATAAACTTACAAAAACAAGGGAAAAACGAGTAGTGGCTCCACCAGACTTCAGGGAGGTATGATTTCAACCTTGCTCTCGACGGAGGCAGTCGCAACCCTTCCCTCTCCTGTCCTTCCCCCCCCCTGCTGCTGGCAGCTCCTCAGCTAAGCACCTCGAACGCAAATTAAGATGGATTGGAGGTTTGGGCATTCGATTCTACAAACAAGATCTCTACAGAAGGAACGGCACAAGGGGAGCCTTCCCACCCTCACAGAGTGACGGAGGATACGCCATGGATTCCGCCATGGATTCCGTGGATTCCTGGGAGTGCTCTGTGGAGGTGAAGAATCTTGGATTATATTGGATTATGATGGCAGCGCTTTGCTTTTTTGGCGTTTGTGGAGCACTGGTCTATCGCAAAATGAGGGAGACTTCAGCAGGACTTAACTGCCTGGAGCACCCGATGTCTGGTCTGCGCCGTGACCTCGAGAAATCAGCTGTTTGTGAGCTTATCCAGAGGGTGAAACAGCTCACCCACGGATTTGGACTCTGGACGCTGTGGTCAACATCAGAAATCAGCTGTTTGCGAGCTTATCCAGAGGGTGAACAGATCACCCTCGGATTGGGACTCTGGTCAGCTGTGGTCAACATCTGAGGTCAGAGCTTGGATCAGTGGAAAAAGTCCCGAATTGGATTGGAACAGAATCGCCCTTACAGACTGAAGGCCACAGAAATTACAATGTGTGCCTGATGTGAAAATATTTGTTAATTCTTATCTGACTCCCTTGGAAACAGCCTTGGGAAAGGCTGGATATCTAATTTCTCCTGAGATGTGCTTACTGTGGAAAAAATAGCTGCTGTTTGTCTTGTCTGCTACCCCCCCCGGAGAACTTTTCTATGAGCGTTATCGGAGGCATCCGGAATGTATCATGGACAGATCCTCCCTGCCTCAGTCTCAACATGCAACATGTAACTGTCCTTATGTGCTTATGGTATGGTTTTTACTGTGTCATGCGGTGTCTTGCAGACAAAATGTGATACATTTTTTTTAATACCAATGCTGTAACCCCCATGTTTACTTACCTTTTTTTCACACCTTTGACCTTCATCCCGAGACGGATGAGAGAGGCCGCGCTGAAGAACATGTCATGTGTTTTGAATAAGCAGCAGCTTTACATTCTCTAACCCTCTTCTGGATGACTGTGTATACATAATCACGTTGTACCTGGTGCAATGTTAATAAAAGTTCTTGTATCTTGTATCTTGTATTGTGACCCGGCGAGGAACAAATGAAATGAGAGGGCTTTTATACTATCAGGGAGAGCAGGTTGGCAGGTGGCTGATGACAACAGGTGAAAGTGATTAAGGATACAGACTGGAACTGAGGAGTGACTGAAAACAGAAAAACAAACATGACAGGCGTAGGGCCTGACAGGCGAAGAGCATGACAACTCACCTCCAAAGGTTCTGGCTGTGCTGGACTGAGAATCACCAAATGGTCAGCTCGACTGCTCTGCTTCACATATGATGTCACTTATTGCCCAGGACACCAAAACGTCACAGCTGACTGCCTTTCCAAGCTACCACTAACTGCTGCAAATGAGGTAACAGTGGAACCTGACATGACTGCATCTGTTTTTAAGGAGTCACTGTGTGCCATTTCTCTTTCAGAGTTTACTTCTGCCAGTGAAACCTGCCCAGAACATGAACATGAGAGACACCAAGGCATATTCCGTACCAAGCAAAGACTGTGTGAAATGCTCTGGTGGCCACAACTTGACCATTCTGTCATTGCTTCCTGTGTTAATTGCCAATGGGCTATATGCCATGGGTGGCGGTGACGTACTTCCGTTAAAATGCAACCCACGTCCGCCACTTCTGGGTCCCATCCATTGCAGTTGTTGTTAGCGTTAGCTCCTAGTAGCAGACCATGACAACGACCCGAAACGGGAAGCGGCTGCGAGCTACTGGCACTACAAGTGAGTTCCGTTGTGTCCGCCCACCGGTGGGTACGGCTGTTCCGTTCCCCCGCCGAGGGGGGGTTAGGGCGACAATGGATCGCGGCTATCCGTAGGGGAAACGTCGCTATAGATTTATATGGATTTATATGTGTATAGAGTTATTATTGGTGTGTATGTAGATGTTTTATTAATTGTATTTACTCATTTATGTTCGTGTCATTCCCGCTAACTGGAAGTGTGCCGCCCGGGTAATGAATGCGGAAGTGCTGGAACGGGAGTCTGTGGCATATAGACAATTCAGTGATAAGGTAGCTATAACTGCTCCTGCTCCACTTACACCAGTTGAGTTGCCCAGCAAACCATGAGAAAAAGTTGCAGTAAACATTACAGGCCCATTTGAAAATGTTACATGGGATTGCCGTTACGCTATTTTACTTACAGATTACTACAGCAAATGGCCTGAGGTTACATTTGCCTCAACTGTCACTACAGATGTCATCATTCATTTTTTAGCCACTGTGTTCATAAGGAAGGTAATCTGACATACCTTGTCTGAGATAACGGTTGTCAGTTTACTTCTCATGCATTTACCAGTTAAATTTCTGAAAGAAACTTAAGGTCACTTAAGGTCCAGTGTATACTACCCTAAAGTAAATTGTGCTATGGAGAGATTTAACAGAGTACTTAAGGACTGCATACCGACATGTGAAATAAGCCACAACTCATGGAAAGAAGCTGTAACAGATTTCCTGCACAACTGTGGAGATACTCTTCATGCAACCATAGGAGCAACCCCATTTGAGCTACTGAGAAACAGAAATATGCACACTAAGTTAAACATACTCCCAGTACCACTGAAAAGCAAAGCACACCTAAATCAAAAAGAGGATGAAACAAAAGCAGAATAAAATGAAGGAATACACAGATAAGAAAATGTGAGCTAAAACATAACTAGTCAAAGTGGGTGACAATATTCATGTTTGCAGACCTCACCTGAGCACGTTCCCAAAGGATCTTCAAGATTTATAGAACCATGAACTGTTTTGAGGAAAGTTGGACAAAACACATATTTACAAAATGACTGATGCAAGTGGAATACTTCAAAACTTGCACACTTCCCAAAACAAGCCTTAACAGGCACAGAACAAAACAATGACACTGTGCTGGATACCTTTGCACTTCCTGGAAACATTAATGAATCTGCTGCTGAACTTAGAATAAGTCAGAGATTTAGAAATGCACCAAGACAGTTAACAGGTTTTGTAGGATGAAGTGAAAACAAAATGTAAATCACTGCTGTTCAGTTTGGTGCAAGTGTTCTTTAACACCAGTAAAGATGTACTACTGTTTTGCTAAAGTACAACACAAGAAATTTTTACATATAAGTAATTGTTTCAGGGAAAGAGAAAATGTGTTGTGCTGTTGAACTGAAATGGAATTGAATTGCTATTGCATAAAAAGGACACCAGTGGGCGCTATCGGACTGTATGTTAAAAGATGTTGTATGCAGAATGGGCAAACGAAACTGAAAGTAAAAAGAGAACTAAAGCTTATTCATGTGTCTGCTTATTTTTCTATTAATTCTATCTTGCAACACCACAAGAGTGAGCGGCCGCAATTGAAAGCGTGGCTTAAAGGTGCTATGTGTAACTTTCTGTAGAGCACATAACTTAGAAATATTTTCAACAGGCAAAGCATTCTGATCCCTCCCCCTCAGAGCCATATATGGCTCTGCTCCCCCTTGCTCTGCTGAAATTCAAATTCAAGCTGTTTTTATTGGCTGATTCAAATTCAAGCTCTGTTTTTATTGGCTGGTTACAAACTCTGTTTTTATTGGCTGGTTAACGGCGGGTCACTCTGTGTTTTTAGTGTTTTTATAAATGCTGATAGAGAAGCAAGGGGACTATAGTTTTTTTCAGAGATTACTTTGTCTAACACCAGTCTGTCAGTAGATAGTGACAGAGTGAAGAAATATGTTAAAAATATATTGTTACAAAAGTTACAGACTGCACTACAAAGTTACATAGTGCAGCTTTAACTTTAATTAAATAAATGACCAGTCGGCTCAGTGCAACACTTGCAATAATTTTATACTGTGCAAAGAAGGGTGCACAATGTCGAGGAATGTAATACACCAGGTCAGACTTTTCAGTCTATTTACCTTTTCCTCTCATTGGTTCGGAGATACACGGAGAAAAGACACAATGATCAGTCAGAGAGATTCAAGTTAAAAGTATTGCCAACATTTATTAAAGTGTTTGTGACATGATTTTTGAACTTTGCCTAAAGTGGCA
>JBBPBX010089922.1:0-14212 GCA_038048925.1 Garcialebias charrua
CGTGTTGAGATAAGACGGCCTGTCAAGGCCAGTCAGGGAGCCGAATGTCAAATAATCACAATTGTTTTGGGAACAGGTAGAACTTTAATGACATCTATCTTCAGTCTGTGTCTGTCCACTCGCTTCCAAAATGTCCAAATTAAAATGACCACACCAATGGAACGTGCCTGAAAAAATCCCAGAGATCTAATCCATTCACCCAAAAGTCTGGGTTCTTGAGACATGAACCAAGCCATCATGTAAGGCAGGCAGCCTGACCAGGTCCAGATTTGCTGCCTACGTCTTCCTTTTGTGTTAATAGTCAGCCAAATCCAAAAAGCAGGAATCAGTTATCCATCCATCCATCCATCTTCTTCCGCTTATCCGGGGTCGGGTCGCGGGGGTAGCAGCCTAAGTAGGGAGGCCCAGACTTCCCTCTCCCCAGCCACTTGGAGCAGCTCCTCCGGGGGAATCCCAAGGCGTTCCCAGGCCAGCCGAGAAACATAGTCCCTCCAGCGTGTCCTGGGTCTTCCTCTGGGTCTCCTCCCGGTGGGACATGCCCGGAACACCTCACCAGGGAGGCGTCCAGGAGGCATCCTAACCAGATGCCCGAGCCACCTCAACTGGCTCCTCTCGATGTGGAGAAGCAGCGGCTCTACTCCGAGTCCCTCCCGGATGACTGAGCTTCTCACCCTATCTCTAAGGGAGAGTCCAGACACCCTGCGGAGAAAACTCATTTCAGCCGCTTGTATCCGAGATCTTGTTCTTTCGGTCATAACCCAAAGCTCATGACCATAGATGAGGGTGGGAACGTAGATCGATCGGTAAATTGAGAGCTTTGCCGTTCGACTCAGCTCTCTCTTCACCACGACAGACCGGTACAGTGCCCGCGTCACTGCGGATGCTGCACCAAAAAACCAAAAAACATGCTTGTTAGGCTGATTGGTGACTCTAAATTGACCCTAGGTGTGAGTGTGAGAATGGATGGTTGTTTGGTGTGAGTGAGACAGGTCCCTCTTGTAAATGAGTCCCCGTGACTCAACGAGGCTAGCCTGTATAAATAAAGGTTGAATGAATGCACCTATCCGCCTATCGATCTCACAGTCCAGTTTTCCCTCATTCGTGAACAAGATCCCGAGATACTTAAACTCCTCCACTTGGGGCAGGACCTCCTCCCCGACCCGGAGAGGGCATGCTACCCTTTTCCGGCTCAAGACCATGGCCTCGGATTTGGAGGAACTGATCCTCATCCCGGCCGCATCACACTCGGCTGCAAACCGCTCCAGTGAAAGTTGTAAATCACGAACTGATGAAGCCAGTAGGACCACATCATCTGCAAAAAACAGAGAAGCGATTCTAAGGTCACCAAAACGGATCCTCTCAACACCTTGGCTGCGCCTAGAAATTCTGTCCATAAAAGTTATGAACAGAATCGGTGACAAAGGGCAACCTTGGCGGAGTCCAACTCTCACCGGAAACGAGCCTGACTTACTGCCGGCAATGCGGACCAAGCTCTGACACCGGTCGTACAGGGACCTAACAGCCCTTATCAAAGGGCCTGGTACCCCATACTCCCGGAGTACCCCCCACAGAACCCCCCGAGGGACGCGGTCGAATGCCTTCTCCAAGTCCACAAAGCACATGTAAACTGGTTGGGCAAACTCCCACGCACCCTCCAGGACCCTGTTGAGGGTGTAGAGCTGGTCCAGTGTTCCACGACCAGGACGAAAACCACACTGCTCCTCCTGAATCCGAGGTTCGACTATCCGACGGACCCTCCTCTCCAGAACCCCTGAATAGACCTTACCAGGGAGGCTTAAGAGTGTGATCCCCCTATAGTTGGAACACACCCTACGGTCCCCCTTTTTGAATAGGGGAACCACCACCCCAGTCTGCCAATCCAAGGGAACTGCCCCCGATGTCCAGTGGAAGACGTGCCAGTAGGATTGAGGAGGTCTTCGAAGTATTCCGCCCACCGACTCACAACATCCCGAGTTGAGGTCAACAGCACGCCATCCCCACCATAAATGGTGTTGGTCGCGTACCTCTTTCCCCCCCTGAGACGCCGGATGGTGGACCAGAATCGCCTCGAAGCCGTACGGAAGTCATTCTCCATGGCCTCTCCGAACTCCTCCCACGCCCGAGTTTTTGCCTCAGCAACCACCCGAGCCGCATGCCGCTTGGACTGCCGGTACCTATCAGCTGCTTCCGGGGTCCCACAAGCCAAAAAGGCCCAATAGGACTCCTTCTTCAGCCTGACAGCATCCCTCACTGCCGGTGTCCACCACCGGGTTCGAGGGTTGCCACCACGACAGGCACCAACAACCTTGCGGCCACAGCTCCGATAAGCTGCCTCGACAATAGAGGCGCGGAACATGGCCCACTCGGACTCCATGTCCCCCGCCTCCCTCGGAACGTGTTCAAAGCTCTCCCGGAGGTGGGAGTTAAAGCTCCGTCTTACGGGAGACTCTGCCAGACGTTCCCAGCAGACCCTCACAATACGTTTGGGTCTGCCAGGTCTGACCGGCATCCTCCCCCACCATCGGAGCCAACTCACCACCAGGTAGTGGTCAGTTGACAGCTCTGCCCCTCTCTTCACCCGAGTGTCCAAGACATGCGGGCGTAGATCAGATGAGACAACAACAATGTCGATCATCGAACTGCGACCTAGGGTGTCCTGGTGCCAAGATCACCAGGACCAAGTCGATGAGATATCCAGCTGTGTGCATGTCAACAGGGCAAATTGTCTCGCCTACAGCCTGTCTTCTTGTTGAAGAAATGTTATCAGTTGTGTTGAGGGGCCAACTGACCAAATTGAAGTCCATAGTTATGATTCGGAAGATTTTGTAGAACAGAGGCTCTCAGACAGTTTCACAGACAAGACAAAGCAAAAGTAAAGTGGAGACAAAGAGGAGACGTCCTGCCCTTGAGAAGAGCAAGTGTTGAATTTGCCTTGTCTAAATCCACAAAGACACAATGGAGTTCTTTATAAACCTTTCTGTGCTTCTCCATCAGTATCCTCAAAGCAATGATGGCATCTGCGGTGGTCCTTCTTGGCATGAAACCATACTGTTGCAGATAGTCACCTCTTGTCTAAGTCTTGCTTCCATAACTCTCTCCCAGATCTTTATCGTGTGGCTCATCAACTTAATTCCCCTGTAGTTGCTACAACTCTGTACATCACCCTTGTTCTTAAAATGGGCACCAGCACACTTCTTCTCCATTCTTCAGGCATTTTCTCACCCTCAAATATGCCATTGAATATTTGAGTCAAAAACCTGCCATCTCTCCAAGACATTTCCAAACCTGCACTGGTTTGTCTTCAGGTCCTACTGCCTTTCCCATCTTCATTCTTTTAAGAGCTTTCTGGCCTTCACCCTCACTAATCTTTCCCACTTCCTGGTCCACAGTTTCTATGACCTCTACTCTTCTTTCTCTTTCGTTCTCTTCATTCATTAGCTTCTCAAAGTACTCCTTCCATCTTCCGGTCACACTCTCCTCACTTGTTAGAACGTTATCATTTCTATCTTTAATAAGCCTAACCTGCTGCACATCCTTTCCAGCCTGATCCCTCTGTCTCACCAGTCGCTACAAGCTCGTCTCACCCTCTTTAGTCTCCGGCCTCCCATACAACTCATCATATTCCTTCTGCTTTGCTTTTGCCATCTCCCTCTTTGCTCTACGTCCCATCTCCTTATATTCCTGTCTCCTCTCTTCAGTCCTCTCACTGTCATATTTCTTCTTGGCTAACCTCTTTCTTTGAATCGATTCCTGCACTTCACAATTCCACCACCAGGTTTCATCCATCCATTCTCTTTTACCTGCTTCTTTCTTTTTGGGTAACAGGGGAAATTGGTGTCCATGTCCAGGGCCCATCACTATGGAAGAGGTGGGGTGCACCCTGGACATGTTGCAAGTCCACTACAGGGCCACATAGAGACAAACAAGACAAACAACCATTCACGCTCTCACTCACACCTCGGAACAATTTAGAGTTACCAATCAGCCTAACATACATGTTTTTGATCTGTGGGAGGAAACCAGAGTACCCGTAGAAAACCCACACATGCACGAAGAGAACATGCAAACTCCACCCAAAAGGTTCCCAGACTAGGATTTGAACCAAGGTAACCTGCTCGCTGTGAGGCAGCAGCTCTACCAGTTGCACCACCGTGCTGCCCCCACCAGGTTTCCTTATCATCCATTCTCTGTCCAGATGACACACCAAGTACCTTGCTACCTGTCTCTCTAATTACTGTTGCTGTAGTAGACCAGTCAATTGGAAGTTCTTTCTTATACCCAGAGCCTTTAACAGCTCCTCTCTGAATTTCTCACAACATTCTTCTTTTCTCAGCTTCCACCATTTTTTCTTCTTCAATGATTTTTACTCTTTTTTGCTCTTTTTCACGACAACAGTCATTCTACACACAACCATTCTATGCTGTCTGGCCACGCTCTCCCCTGCCACAACCTTAAGGCTCGCACAGACTCAGGCGGTCCTCAGTCCACGCGGAAACTGTGTGTACTGTCTGCAGAGGGTTGAGACTTCATACTTGTCAAAGTCAAAGTCAACTTTATTGTCAAAACTGCAATATGTACAGGACACACACAGGATTGAAATTGTGTTTCTCTCAGACCCTCGGTGCAACAGTAACCATCTAAACACTAAACACTAAAACATTTAATAAACATAAGCATAAAATAGTAAAAGTGTAACACTGTCCTGAGTTTTTTCATAGTAGTATAAAAGTATGAAAATTTACACCAACACTGAAACACCAAACACCCCTAAAACACCAAACACCCAATGAACATAAGCATAAAATGAAATAATAAAAGTGTAATACTGTCCTGAGTTTTTTCATAGTAGTATAAAAAAGTATAAAAAGTATATCTATAAAATAAACTGAAGGTTCTAGCATTGACATTTGCAAAGAGTGGCACAGCAGCATATGAGTTAATGTACACAGTATATGTATGAGGTAGTTGATGTTGGTATAGAGGCAAAGTGGCATATGCAGTAAGGCACATAAGGCACATTTGGCATCCTTAGATAAGGCTAGTCAGAGAATACTGTATATGTATCAGCAGTAGTGTAGATATAAAAGTAGTGTAAATGTAAACAGTAGTAATAAATGTAAAACAGTAGTAATAAATGTAAACCGTATTAATAAATGTAAACAGTGAATGTAAACTTGAGCATACACACTACGTGGCTGCAGCCCAGATCCACAGGCAAGGGGCGTTTACCTACAGGAAAAATTGAGTTTGCCGATTGGTCATGTGCTGACATGCCTACTGAATTGATTGGCAGGTCCCAAACAACAAAACAACACGAGATCTGGCAGAGGCTGTAGCTTTGTTCTGTGTTTGTATGTTGTTAATACAAAATTCTAAAAAATAAAAAATGGGAGTGCTGGCCCTGCAGTCCACACACCAGACCAGCCCAATCTCCAGACCCTCCTGCAGCCATGCTGGACCTGATTTTAATTCTCTCGTGTTGTGACAAATTCCTTCATTTCTCATAATTTCAGTCATAGCATCAACGAGCGAGGAGAAAGAGATCGCTTGCCTCTGAGAAAAAAATAAAACAAAAGAAAAAGCCATTAAACCAGACCATGGATGAAGAAGGGGAATTTAATGCAATGGTGTCACATACAAAACAGTCCGTCGCCAGGCAGTTTATTATGTGACACTGAGTACGTGTACGCGGTCATAAAAATTGATTTTTGTGCGGACATACCATGCGGGCATCCGCTTCGACTCTAATCCGGTATGCGCGGACTTCTGCGGACTAACGTCTGTGCGAGTCTGTCGGTGCCTTAAAGACCGTGTAAAGTTAAATTAAATTTGTGTTTTTAGTTTGTCACATGGCATAAATATGTGTTATTAATCACCCATATAAATCTGACTGATTAAAAACATTGTTTACCTTATAAAATTAAGTCTCAAAAATCATGAAAAAACATGATTTTGCCTTGCCCTGGAACGCTGGGGGCGTGTCAGTGCGTGGGCGTGGTTTCAGCGCAGCTGCGCTCGTGTGCCCCCTGAGCTGACTGTGTGGAGGTGGAGAGGCAGGCAGCAGAGATCCAGTAAACCTGCTCTGTTTTTATTTGAGTTCTGTCTGTAACAGCAGCTACTTTTTCCAAGAGTTACGCTGTTTTTGTAAATAGTTTTCTTGTGTGTTTTTAATCTGGAATGAATAAAAAAAATAAAATAAAAATAGTTGTACCATGCGGGATTTGAACGCGTGGGGTTTGGGACGGAAGGCAAGCGCCCTATCCATTGACCTATCCAAGCATTACAGATACTTGGTACAAAACCACGCGGTATAAAAACATGTTATGATTTGTACGGGTGCCCTGACCATTACAACATCCAGGGAAGATGCACGAACGAGGCATAATTGATTAGCTAGCTAACAATGAACAAAATATCTATGCTATTGCTATCTGATGCTATCTGCGATTCGCGAGTGAACGGCTCCACCGAGGCGAATTTATACGGCTGGAGCTGCAGGGGGTGGGGCTATACTAATGAGGACCGCGTGACGAAACGCGGTCACGTTTAAAACACGCCTAAAAAATCCTGAAACAGAAAAATGTTTATACACAGTTTGCTCTATAACTCCAAAATTAATTGAGCTACAATTTTGAGACTTTTTACTCATTTACAAGATTACCATTATGACATTTATAATGCTTATTGAAGAAAATGTTGAAATTCACTTTACACGGTCTTTAACAGTCTTCAATCTCCCTCAGGTTTTCTCTTCTACACAGAATGTAGTCGATCTGCGTACTCCTTCCTCCACTCTTAAGGGCGAGGCATAGCTCTGCGCTAGCGCAAGCGCGAGGCCACGCGGCGCCACGCTGTGCGAGCTCCGCTTGCACAAGCCTTTGAAGGCTCGCGCGAACGCGCCAAGCTCAAATTTTACGACTGCTCACGCGCGCGCGGTGTCTGCCCTGGTGGCGGACTGTTTTGTGTGACACACAAATGAATTAAATTCCTCTTCTTTATCGCTGATTGGGCCTTTTCTTTTGTTTTTTTTGCCAAAAGTCAAGTGATCGCTTGAAGCGGTCACCATTCACTTCCTCCTCCGATGAGGAGGAATGAATGAACTTGTCACGAGTGAACTAAACTCATGTCCAACGTGGATGTGCAGGTTCTAAACATTTCCTGGTGTGCTTGTCTGCTGTGTGGGTTGAAGGACCAGCGCTCCCTGTTTTAATTTTAATTTTTAGGACTTTTTTATTAACATATAAACACAGAACAAAGCTGCACAGCCCTCTGCCTTTTCTTCAGACCCGACATTCTTCTCAGACCCGACCTGTCAATCAAATACCATACCATACCATTTTATTTATAAAGCACTTTAAACAGGAACAAGTCCACACCAAAGTGCTGGAGTAGGCTGTCAGCAAATGACCAATCAGCGACCTCAATTTGTCCCGTAGCCAGGGGCGCCGTATGGGGGGTAAAAGTTGGTACGATTCCAGGGGCCCTTGACAAACAGGGGCCCTCAGATTGGCCTTTTTTATTTTTATTTTTTTCATGGTGTGGTTGGTCCCTGATAATAATACATTAATGGTAGTAGCTTTGTTTTTACTTGTTCTAACAGTAAAACTTAAATATTATCTTTCCCAGACCAAAAAGCAAACATCGTCATATTTAACAAACACCCCTCTGTATCTGCATGAAATGGTATGTTCCACTTGACGCTGCTGGTGTGCAGTCAGAGGATGACAGAGTAACAACAAACATGCTGCCCAGAAAAATCGTAAAATCAGGCTGTCAAAATAGGAAAGAGAAATAAGAAAAGGAAGACAGACAAAGGAAAGGGTCTCGATTTGTAACAGTTTTTCCCCAAGAGAGGTGGGTAGAGATGTGCGTGATTATCAACCTGTTCACTAGCTTAGCCTTCATTTCACGATGGCATATTATGCCATCAGTTTGAGTGTGCAGTATGTTGCCACTGATTTGAGAGCAGACATATGAACTAACAATAATTTGAAGCGTGTTTGCGTTCAGAACACATGCGCACGCGGCTTGCTCGTCATGTCTCTGACAGCAGCGGGGGCTCCTCGTTTTTTTTTTGCTCCCTCCCTCTTCTCTGTCTGTCATCGCAGCTCTGAGCTCGCAACCCAATGAACCACACGTCACCATCCAACCACAGACAGGTCTTTTTCATTAAAATTACTGAACCAAGAGGCGGAAGTGACAAAATCTTAGATTTATTAACTCAACAAAAGATAATAAGATACACATATTTTTATTTTGTAGACCAGATTAGAATATTTAGTTAAGCATACAAATATGCTTACTGTCATTGTGTTTTAGGTAATGCCATTATGCAGTATTCCAGGTAGAAAAACAAGAAAAGTTTAACTTTTTTATTATTATTATTATAGGCAATATTTCTTAATTACATATAAGATGTATTATTTGTTGGGTTTGATTCTATTTGTAGATATTCAAATTAATTTACTAGATAGTCCGTCTTCTTTACAGACATTTTGTTGTATTGCTTAGTAGAATTTGAATATCTACAAATAATACCAAAACCAACAAGTAATATAATTTAGAAATGTTGCCTAAAATGCACATTGACAATAAGCATATTTGTATGCTTAACTAAATATTCTTGGGCTACAAATGTTTAAGTTATATATTATATTTTGTTGATTTAATATATCTAAGATTTTGTCACTTCCGCCTCTTGGTTCAGTACTTTGATTTGCAAGACATGCTTTGATTGAATGAAAACAACCTGGCTGTGATTGGCTGGTGATGTGCTTCATTTACATATAACTTGGGTTGAACATGCAGAGACAGAGCCACGTGCAAGCAGAGGGAGATGAGCAAGCGTGTGTGTGATTTGAATGCACATGCTTCAAATTATTGTTCATTTATATTGATATCTGCTGTTAAATCAGTGTTACTCAAGCTGGTGGCACAAATGTAACGACATATTTCACCAGCATTTAATCAATGAAAGAAAATGTTTACCAAGATATTCATATATAACTTATCCCTGTACTATTCACCACACTTAACAACAGATGAGTCAGAATCAGCAGCAGCCCAAACTCCAGTGGAACTCCTCCTCCCTGTCCCTGTGAAAAAGGTGAGCAACACTGTTCATTGACATGTAAGGTAACTGCAGAGCATACATGGCAACCCCTTGGGACATTTACCTGTATAGTGACTGTCAAAAATCTGTAATTGTAATTTTCACCAACAACTCTGTATTGGGGGTGGGGGGCTGTCTGCGGGGGAGATACAGCACAAACCAGGCAGAAAGGAGGTCGGGGAGAGAACTTATTTCTAACGGCAGAACGATTTGTAGAACGATTGGAGCACTATC
This sequence comes from Garcialebias charrua, assembly GCA_038048925.1. Taxonomy (NCBI): domain Eukaryota; kingdom Metazoa; phylum Chordata; class Actinopteri; order Cyprinodontiformes; family Rivulidae; genus Garcialebias; species Garcialebias charrua. The sequence goes on from JBBPBX010089922.1 coordinate 9,347, forward strand.
ATCGCGGCCGTGGCGTAGTGGTAAGGGCAGTCGTCTCCCGATCGGAAAGTTGGCGGTTCGACTCCCGGGACCCGCACCATGTGTCGTTGTGTCCTTGGGCAAGACACTTAACCCCGAGTTGCTCCCGGTAGGACTGGAAAGCACCTTGCATGGTAGTCTGCCGCCACCGGTTTATGAATGTGTGTAGCACTTTGAGATTTTCAGTAATGAAAAGTGCGTTATAAATTGAATTAATTATTATTAATTATTATTATTATTATTATTATTATAAATATGCACATATCACAGTTACTTCATTAGACAATAATATTAACAATGACATATAAAGACAGACTGGGTGTAGAGTTGAAGAATGTGTTCATTTAACTTTATTGGGTTGTTTTACATTTGAAACTGAGTTTTTTTTAAAGAAAATTTGTAAAACTGAAAAAAATCCGTGAGGTTGCTTTTTACACCTGTATACCTGCAAAATTAGGGAAAATCCATTTAAATTATGGACAATTTGACATGTATGGCAGAGTCTCTGGGGATTTTCCTCTCTCTTGCGCTTTCTACCATTACACAACAAAACTGAAATACTTATTGCAGGGGGGCCCAATTGGATTTTTTTTTCATGGGGCCCAATATTCCTGGCGGCCCCCCTGCCCGTAGCTAAACGCTCCTCCCTGCTTCTGCTCAAATGACATCAAGTATTTGGAGCGAAAACGTTGGAGCCACACGCTGCTTCACGCTGAGCTCTGCTGGGAACCCCCCACGCACAGCGCATGCGCGTGGCACGGCGCTCGCTCGAGCGCGGAGCTTTGCCCCAGCCTTTACTGGTCACTCTATGTTCCTCCTTCTTTTGGAAATAGGTGTTGACTACAGCCATTTCCATTCTCTTGGCAAAATCCACCACCATCTGTCCTTCCTGGTTTCTTTCCTTGACACCAAACCTACCCATCACTTCCTCATCCTCTGTTTTCTTCACCAACATGTCCATTCAGGTCTGCTCCAATCACCACTCTTTCCTCCCTGGGAATACTCTCTATCACTTCATCCAGATCTTTTTTATTTTATTTATTTATTTATTCTTTTTTTCCCCTTTTATAGATGACCTCCCTTCTCACCTTACAGCCATCCTCTCACACCGATATGAATTTTTTTTAATAGAGAGAAAGGAAAGACAGAAAGGAAGACAACAAAACACAACAATTATCCACAAAAAAAGCACAAGGCAAACACACCCAACCTCCGTCTGCAATCCTGCAAAGTACATGACAGAACACAGCAACACATGCATAAAGACTAATAACATTCATGACCTTGCAGTAGATTTACATAAATATACATACCCATACTTACAAATGTATATACAGTATACATACATATACATTCATATTCAGTCACATACCCATCTACATATCTGCATATATCTACATATACATCCCTGCACCCATTTGTATGTGGTTGTGAGCATGCATAAGTGAATAAGGCTTCTCTAATAGAACATTCAATAGCGACCGTGAAGCATCAGAGATCCGCCCCTAAGGCCCGAGGCAGCCAAAGGGACGATCAGAGCCCAAGACCCCAAGAAGGACTCCGAGCCCAGAGTCCCCAGGGCCACCTGAACAGGACGAGCCACTCCCCAGATCCGACCAAAGGGGAGAACAGGAAGAGCCCCACCAGTGACTACACACAATGACCCCCCGGGGCCAACAGCGGCAAACTCACAGGCCCCCGTCGGAGCCCACTGCACCGATGTAGCCCCAGGCCCGGACACCAAGGCCTGGGCACCGGGGACACCCACCCCTCAGGCCCAGACCCAACAGGACCAGAGGACCCGAGCCCCACCAGGTAACCACCAGGCCGAGCCGACACACGCCCAAGCACCCAACCCATTCATCCAGATCTTTCCAAAATGTATCTTTCTCCTCCCCATCACATCCAACCTGTGGAGCATAACCACTGACGATGTTGAGCATCAAACCTTCTACTTCTACCTTCAGACACATCACCCTATCTGACACTCTCTTCACCTCTACTACATTCTTTGACAACTTCTCCTTCAGGACCACCCCACTCCATTTCTCTTTCTATCCACACCATGGGAAAACAGTTTGAACCCTGCTCCAATACTGCGAGCCTTGCTGCCCTTCCACTTGGTCTCTTGGACACATAAAACATCTACCTTTCTTCTCAGCATCATGTCAGCCAGCTCTCTACCTTTGCCTGTCATTGTCCCCACATTTAGAGTTGCAACCCTCAGTCCTACATTCTTCACTTTCCTCTTCTCCCTCTTTCTCCTGATGTGTTTCCCTCCTCATGGTCTTCGACTAACAGTAGCACAATTTCCGCTGGCACCCTTTTTGTCAACAGCACTGGTGGCGGTCGTTGTTAGCCCGGGCATTGACTAATCTGGTATGGTTTTGCTTTGACAAACTTGCATTATGGTTTTGGCAAAAGTGTTTTACATTGTATGCCCTTCCTGACACAACCCTCGCCATTTACTTGGGACTAGCACAAGAAATACACTGGCTTATGCTCCCTAGTGGCTAGTTTATGAATATGAACTTTGAAGTTCAAAAATTGCATAATGAGTTACTCTCCAAAAATGTACAGAAAAGATCTCTGTAATAAAAGGATGACTAAAAAAAATCTTATTGAACCCCACTATTCCCAGGGAAAATCTCCTTGGGAAATGTGACCAACAAGCAGTCACATAGTAATTAAATGAAGAGCAGAATCAAAGATTTTTGCCTCAAGGACTTTACGTAGTTGAAATCAACTACGTAAAGTCCTTGAGGCAAAAATTCAGGTGGTTCGGTGAATTGCTTCAGCCCCAGTAACAATGCAGAACTTTGTCATGACATAACCTTGGAGTTTTAGAGATAAAATTGACTATTTCATGATGATCCAAGTGGGCAGCATTTCATGTCAGAGTTTCAGACACATATCATCTCATGTTAAGAAATAATGAAGTGCTGTTATGTACAAACCTTAAAAACAACTGAATCTAATGTGATACTGCATTTAAAAATATATTCACAGCTTAGTATGACAACAAGAAAGAAATTTTAATAAATAACATAAAATTTCTAAATGTCCACACCAGTGAGGCGTGCGAATCACTGTGAGAGCAGCACTTTGTCTCTGTGCTGTGTGAACTGTGAGACACATTGTAATTAGATGTTTGTTTGTTTGCATATATGTGCTCCGGATGGACAAAGTTTCCCTTCATTCTTCCTTCCTGTCTGAAAGTAAAGAGGCTGATGTAAACACTGTAAATCCACAAGTAAAATATAAGCACCAGCTTCTCTCTGCTGGAGTCACTGCTAGTCTATTTCCATGTATCAAATGATCCCTTTGCATGTGTCTTTGCTATTCTCTCACTCAACTTTGTGAACAAAGTATATATTTGTTCCTCTGTAAGACGTCACTCAGCAGGGTGGAGATGTACACAGTTATGTTTGATTTGCTAAACAATGTTGGAGCACTGGATGTGCTTTGATCTAGCTTGTGATTTCTTTTTAGATAAGATGAACTTCTGCATGCAACAACAACAGTTAAAACACTTTTTGTAGACTACAAAAAACGCATTCCTGATGAAGGAGCCTGTTAGCGTTAATCCATTTTTCCCTCAGAGCATGGCTGGATTACAGCAGAATTACTTCCCCAGCAGCTACATTTACTTTTTTGGTTAGAAATCATATATACAGTGACAAAAAACCATTGCGCTTGTAAATGAAGGTGTGGAAATGAGCAAAATGCCATAAGTCCAAAGGTCACGTGACTGTAGTTTACGAATCACAGAGTCCAAACGGATGGCAGCTGTCAATACTGGTGTGTTGCTGCCGGTTTAAAGGACCCGGCATACTCCATTCAAAGCTGAAAAGTCAGTTCTTATTAATATAGTTGTGTAACAGAAATGTTGTCATTTTGTTCTCAGAATAGCTTTGCTTGCACCTTCTCGACACAAGGCCCAGGCTGAACCTTTTCTCTCAGGAGTATGTGCCAAGTATTGTTATTGGTCATGTAGTGATACAGCACCCTCATGTCCGTTACTGGATTTAAACCTCTTCACATCTCTCTGAATCTCTGAGTGTTATTTCTTGAAGCTCTCAAGGAGACAAGTGGACACTATTTTGTTACAATTATTTTGAATTAAGAGACACAAATCAATCAGAAAGACTTCCTTTTAATTTGTGTTAATTCAGAATTGATCAACAGTATATTTTTGTCATTTAATGATGATCTGTTATTAACATGAGGGTCACTCTCATGCTGGGTTATTCTGCAGTACAAGGATGCTTTAATATTATGGCACAGTTCAGGGTAAACTTTTAACTTCCTTCTCTGCTTTGTCTATGAATTAGCCATAATATTCTCTGTACTAACAAGCTCCATCTGGCCACTGGCCTAAACAATATGTAAGTGTCCTTCAGAGTTTTCCAACTTTGGGAACTGCTAAGTAAATCCATTTATTTTGTTCAAACAGCCAATAACCATTCAGGAAGTGGACAGACTTTGCCCTCCATATAAAACTATTACTTCCCGTTTTGGCTTCAGTGTGAAAGGGAGAACTAAACAAAGTCAAAGTCAACTTTATTGTCAAAACTGCAATATGTACAGGACATACACAGGATTGAAATTGCGTTTCTCTCAGTCCCTTGGTGCAACAGTAACCATCTAAACACTAAAACACTAAAACATTTAATAAACATAAGCATAAAATAGTAAAAGTGTAACACTGTCCTGAGTTTTTTCATAGTAGTATAAAAGTATGAAAATTTACACCAACACTGAAACACCAAACACCCCTAAAACACCAAACACCCAATGAACATAAGCATAAAATGAAATAATAAAAGTGTAATACTGTCCTGAGTT
>JBBPBX010089923.1:0-14211 GCA_038048925.1 Garcialebias charrua
TGTCTTCATTAGAGGATATTATCATAAAACACCTAGATGATGGAGGTCAGGTGTCTCGTCTCTATTCCCTGTTTGCTGACAAATCTAAAGAATCTTCAGACAACATTTTAAAGGCATGGGAAACAGATTTGGGTGATAGTCTGTCGAGTGAGGAGTGGTCTGGAGCCTGCACTTCTATTCATAAACAATCCGCCAACACAAACTCCAAATTACTACAATACAAATGGTTGACTAGACAATACATCACTCCAGTTAAATTGCATCACTTTAATCCTAATATTCCTGACACTTGCATTAAATGTAGTTTCGAAAAAGGTTCTTTATTTCATTGTATGTGGGTATGTCCTCAAGTGTTAGCTTTTTGGAAGGAAGTATTGAATGTGTTAAGTGAGATGATGGGTAAAAAGGTTCCTTTAAATCCTAAAATGTGTATCTTAAATATTTATCCTGATGACTTTGTTATCTCAAACAACTTGAGAACCTTACTTAATGTCTCCTTTTTGGAAGCTAAACGCTGTATTGCATCCTCATGGAAGAAAGACTCATTATGTGGAATCTATCAATGGACTACGCAAATGACGTTTTACCTTGCACTTGAGAAAATTAGTTATTTTAATAAGAACAAGCTTGATACATTTTGGAATATCTGGTCTGTCTTTTACAACTGGTTGGGCAAAAAGGATATCCAACTTGATGGCTGGAAAAAGGACTTGTTATAATGTTATATGTTGAGCTATACGGATGTGTATGCTGGTTGGTCTTTTGAGGGTCTGCTGCTATTTTTTTTTTTTTTTTTCTCTCCTCTCTCCCCCTGTGTGTATGTTATTTTGATTTTGTCTTTTCTGGGTTTATAGTTTAAGTATTGGTAATTGAATATTTGTATATTTCTTGTTCTATTGTTAAAATCAATAAATATATGTTTAAAAAAAAAAAAGAAATTTAAAATTCAAAGATTTTTGGAGTCACGTGAGCACGGCGAACTAGATGGCAGCTGGCTAGGAATTCTCCGCTTCCCAATGTGATACTTTGTTGGATATTTCAGGTGGGGGGCTTCTACTTTGTGCCATTCTCCTTCCGCTGCGTTGCGCAAATATTTATGTCCTTTTTGGAAGTAAAATAAGCCATTTAATCCCACGATGGCTGCCTCGAAACCGAAGGGCGCAGGCCGCGTGTCCACCCGCAGCAGCCCACAACATGGAGACGAACACAATGACGCAACTCCCAACTTGGCGACTTTATTTCAAAGTCAAAGTCAAAGTCAAAGTCAACTTTATTGTCAGATCTGCAATATGTACTGTACAGGACATACACAGGACCGAAATTGCGTTTCTCTCAGTCCCTCGGTGCAACAGTAAACATCTAAACATTGAAACACTAAAACATATAATAATTGACATAAGCATAAAATAGTAAAACTAACACTGTCCTGAGTTTTTTGCATAGTGGAATAAGAGTATGAAAATTTACACCAACTCTAAAACTAAAACATTAAACATTTAATGAACATAATACTGTCCTGAGTTTTTGCATACTAGTATAAAAAAAAGAGTATAAAAAGTATAACTAAAATAAACTAAAGGTTTCTAGCATTGACATTTGCAAAGTGGCAAAGCAGCGTATGAGTTAATGTACACAGTATATGTATGAGGTAGTAGTTGATGTTGTTATAGAGGCAAAAAGTGGCATATGCAGTAAGGCACATTGGGCATCCCTAAATAAGACCGTTCAGAGCACATTGTATATGTATCAGCAGTGGTGTAGATATTAGAGTAGTGTAAATGTAAACAGTAGTAGTTACATGTAAGCAGTAGTAATAAAAGTAAACAGTATTAATAAATGTAAACAGAGAATGTAAACAGTATTATGAAGTTGCTAAAATGAGTAATATGCTACAAAGTGTGGCTGCTGATGTTACGATAATTAAGCAGACAACGTCTGAATTGAGCACAACAGTGGCTGCAATGCAGGAGAGGCTGACGGAAGCTGAGACGCGCGTCTCGCGCCTGGAGGACACCTCGGAACGGCTGTGTGCTGCAGACACCGAGAGAAGCAAGCTGCTGGATGTTCTGAGGGATCGTGTTCAAGCCCTCGAAAATCACAGTAAGAGGAATAATGTGAGAATTATTGGGCTAAAAGAGACTGTTGGCTACGCTGGGACACTTTTGAACTGTGTTAAGAATATGCTGGTGGAGGGGCTGGGGCTGCGTGATGATGCGGAGTTTGAGATTGAACAAGCCCACCGGGCTTTTGCGCCGCAGCCCGACCTGAACAGACCTCCGAGGCCGGTGCTGGTTCGTTTCCTGAGGCAGTCGGCGCGGGACAAAGTAATTGCTATAGCTAAGGAGAAGCACGGCTTCGAGTGGCGTGGATGTCGAATGTCCGTGTTTCCTGACATGACCAAAGAGCTGGCGGAGAAGAGGAAGGCGTTCACAGCTGTGAAACGGGAGCTGCAGGAGCGCAGCGTTAAATACACCCTGGCGTTCCCTGCGACGCTGCGCGTGAGATGGAAGGGCAAAAATTTAAGTTTCAGCTCGGCAGGAGCAGCAGAAAAGTTCTTCAACGAGGAGGAAGAGGAGGATGAGGAGAACTCAAATACGACAGCCTGATGTTTTTATCAGGAGCCTCCCACAGGATGCTGTGTTTGACTGATGGGAGGGAGACCCACCACCACCTGTCATCAGGGAGGAGTAAAGAGGAGGAGAGCAGAGCTACACGGACCAGATAAGATTTTGTTTTAGGTTTATTTTTCCCCTCCGAGCTGCATTAGGCAGCTCAAATAGGGTTGATTTTAAATTTTAGGTGGTTTTTTTTGTTTACATCGTTCTTTGGTTAGATACTGGATGTTCTTTTTTTACAGGTAAACTGTTTTATTTTTGGCTGGTTGCACTCACATGTCAGGTCCTCACCCCAAGGAACAGGGATTTAAAGATGTTGGCTCAAAATGTATGTTTACAGGTGTAAAAAATAATAATTTGTAATCTGTAATGACTGGGAAATATGTAAAATTTATATCTTGGAATATTAATGGGTGTGGAAATTCAACTAAAAGGCGCAAAATATTGGCTTATTTAAAGACAAGTCAAGCAGATATAATATTTCTTCAAGAGACTCACCTGAATGAGGGGGAATAGGTGAAGTTTAAAATGGGCTGGGTTGGTCATATTTTTCATAGTTCTCTTTCAAGTGCTCGAAACGGTGTAATCATCCTCGTTAGAAAAAATATTAATTTCTCATTTATAAAACAAGTTAAAGACTCAGAGGGACGGATGATATGTGTCCAAGCATTGATAGAGGGAGTAAATGTGACACTTTGTAACATTTATGCACCAAACATGGAGGACCCTCACTTTTTTCATAAAGTAAATAGTGTCTTGTGGGAAATGGCGGGGCAAATATTTTTGGCGGGTGATTTCAACGAGGTGATGGATACTTTTCTTGATAAGAGCGCATTCAAAGGTTCGCTTAGCTCTAAAGGAAGAGATGCAGTTCATATGTTAAATCAGCGTTTCTCAAATAGTGGGGCGCGCCCCCCTGGGGGGGCGCAGTGCGATGCCAGGGGGGGCCCGGGCTCTTGTGACCCAGTTTTGAATTTTCTTATTGCGCCGCGGAACTAAAATACCTAGGCGTGTTTCAGCACGGCGCTATTATCTGTAGCACGCGTAGCATTAGCTTCTCGCCATAGACTGTTTGGGAAAGTTATGGCTTCCTTGTTTAAAAAGACAAGCGCAAGTTTCATGGAGCTGTTGTTTCATGGAGATTGGTGCGAACGTGCAGAGGAGCGGAGCGCTCCGCCACGAGAGAACAATCTGCAGCTGCAGCACGTTTTTTTTTCAACACGTCACGTTAACGGACTTGAAACAACTTCATCCCAATGTGAACGTCTCTTCTAAAAGCAAGAAAAGCAGCTTGTTGCTAACAGCAGCATTTAAACTTCCATCAGGTAAATCAGAACGGTCCAGATCACAGTCGCAGCTGTAGAATTTTTAAAGCTCTGGGTGGATGTGCAGGCTTTAAAGTTCGTGAGCTCCGCCACAACATCCATCATGTCAACACTTCAGACTGTTTTGAAGCTCCGCTCCAGAACTGAAAGTAACAAAGTTCATCACTTTATGAAAAAAATAAAATTGATGTCAACAAGCCCTGGAGCTCTGATGATGATGGTGACCGAGCGATTTAACCGCCTCATAACAACCATTCAAGAAGAGGTACAGGTATTGTTGTTTTATTAATATTATCATCTATATAACTTTTTAATTTAAAGTTATAATCTTATTAACTCTTTCTTTTTTACCTCTTTGTGTTCTTCAGGGAAATCCACCACATCACCTCCAGTAGAAGTGTGTGACTGAACTCTGAACTTTTCCAGGGACACCCTGATGCATGCTCAATAATCCAGGTAGAAAAATCTAAAAAAAAGCTAAGTCTGGTCCTCTTCCAGGACCTGTCCCACCTGGGGGAGCAGGTCCAAGAAGAAGTTTTAAGTACTGAGGACAAATTGCACTACTTTTACACAACTTTTTATATCTACACTACTGCTGATATATATATTCTTTTTACTAGCCTTATTGCATATCCCACTTTACCTCTGCACACCTGCTTCTGCAGGACTTGGTGGCTGCAGAAGAGGTCATGCAATCATGTGGATCATCTGTTCTGGAATAGGCACATCTAAAACATTCAGAGCAGGGAGGCCTGAGGACTTGAATTGAGAATCACAATTTTATATACAAATTATACTACAGTGGACGTATAATAAACCTTTTTCTTTTTAACCCTCTTTTGGTATGTGCGAGGTTATTACAGCCACCGTATTTATAGTCGCAGCGGAGAGTAGGGGGGCGCGGACCAGATTCTTCTTCCTGGGGGGGGCTTAACAGAAAATAATTGAGAAGCACTGTGTTAAATGAAGATATGGGCCCTGCTAAAGGGGAATATACTTTCTACTCTCACTGTCATAAATCTTATTCCAGGATTGATCTATTTTTAATTTCAAAACTCATGATGCATAATGTGTTAAGTTGTGATATAAAAACTATTGCACTGACTGACCACGCAACTGTTGAACTTTGTTTAAAACTAGGAATGGGGAATGCGAGGGGTTCAAGGTGGAGAATGAACGTTTCCCTCTTACAAGATAAATCTTTTAAGGAGTTGCTGGGGGAGGATCTAAAACACTTTTTTGAAATAAACATTGGCAGTACAGAGCGTATTCAGACTGTTTGGGAGGCCTCTAAGGCTTATGTGAGGGGCAAACGTATAGCATATGCTTCAAAAAAGAAAAAAGAAAGCCAACAAAAAATCCAAGAATTGGAAAAAGATATCAAATTTAAAGGGGACCACACATGCAAAATTCACTTTTTAATGTTTTTTTTACTCAACTTTGGGTATGTACTTCATAAAAAACAGTCCTAAGGCCAAAGAAATGCACCCAGTGGTTTATTTACTCTAAGTAGATTTATTTGTCTGTGATACAAACGGTTCGTTCCTCACTTCCTGCGGTTTGTGACGTCACAAACCGCAGCCACAACCCACCACAACCTGAGTCCAGCCCCTCACCTAGCAACCCCTGGTTAGGCTCAACCCACTTCTGTATTAAACACATGACTGTTGTTTTTCATGATTTCATCTCATCTTTTGTTTATATGTTCTTAATTTCATGTGTACAGCACTTTGTTGCAGCTGTGTTTTTTTTAAATGGCTTTATAAATAAAGTATAATTGTTATTTTTATGTTTTAGTTCAATTTTTAGTGTATTTGCGTAGGGACCGGCGGCAACGGGACCCTCTTCTGGCACGATGGAGCGGAGCTTCAACTGTACAGCCTCGCTGCTGCCTCGCAGCAGCCTCGCAGCAGCGAGGACCTTCTCCTTACGGATTAATTTACGGGAGACACTTGGTGAACTTTGTGTGTGTCTTGACTGGAACAGCGATAACTCCCAAAATCGCCGCGTGCAACGAGCGGAGCTGGCGAACACCGGAAGAGGAACAAGCTAACATTAGCATCGGATTCGGGTGGTCTAATGCTAAAAGGAGCAGCAAATTGCGGCGCGCTCAGACGGGTTTCGGTAAGTTATCTTAAGCTAGCACTAACAGTAAGTCAAATGAGTAATAAAAAAAGAGCTAATTTTAAAACAACAACACATTACAGATACTGGCTGTTACAGAGGGCGTAAACAGATCGTTGAAGGGCGTGGACTTCAGAACTCAGTATCAGAAACCGGTCGTTCAAAACGAAAGTTAAAAATGGCAGAATTAAAAAGGGTATAATTAATTATCTAAGAATTATTTTGTGTATTAAAATGAATTAATATTGTCAAGATAGCACACAGACATAACATAAAAAATTTTAAAGACCTATATGTGGTCCCCTTTAAGGAAAACAACTTAGCGAAGCAGTATGATGACTTATTGTATAGAGACATTTGTGGGCTTAAATTTCAGTTAAATGAAATTTATAACAAGAAAGTGGAATATTCCTTGTTCAGGCTAAAAACTACATTTTATAAGGGAGGAGAGAAAACTGGGAAGTTATTAGAAAGACAAGTTAAAAAAGAGGATTTTTCTAATACTATCCCTGCTATAAAACAAGGTAATAAATTAGTAACCTCACCAAAAGACATAAATAATGTGTTTAAACAGTATTACGGAACATTATATACATCCACGATATCGACTGAGATGGACCAGAGAGGGAGAGATCTTTTCTTCTCTAAACTTGATCTTCCTAGGTTACTTCAGGAACATGTGGAGGGGCTGGAAGCACCTGTAGCAGAGGCAGAAATTAGAAAAGCTATTTTGATGATGAAGGCAGGAAAATCACCTGGCTATGACGGTATCCCCGCAGAATATTATAGAACATATATCGACATTCTGGCCCCAGTTTTACAAAAAGTGTATCAAGAAACTTTTGAGAGAGGACAGTTTCCCCCTACTTTCAATGAAGCATTAATTTCTCTGATCCCAAAAAAAGATAAAGACAGTACAGATCCATCAAATTATAGGCCCATCAGTTTGCTTAACGTAGATTGTAAAATATTAACCAAGGTGCTGGCTTTACGCTTGCAACGAGTCCTTCCCAGCATTATACATCAAAATCAGACAGGCTTTATGAAAAACCGTTCTTCTTCTGATAACATGAGAAAATTGATGCATTTGATGTGGCTGAGCCAGTCAAAGAATGAGCCAGTAGCTGCCATCTCTTAGATGCTGAGAAAGCATTTGATAAGGTGGAATGGGACTTTCTTTTCTTGGCCTTGTCAAATTTTGGATTTGGACCACATTTTACTAAATGGGTTAAAATATTGTATAAGGAGCCAAAGGCTGCAGTAATAACCAATGGCATTATTTCACCTTTCTTTGGGTTATCACGTGGGACCCGGCAGGGTTGCTCTCTCAGCCCCTTGCTGTTTAATATTTTCATAGAAACTCTGGCAGTGGGTATTAGGGCAAATAAGGACATTAAAGGGATATTCATGGGTCAACAAGAACACAAACTGCTTCTTTACGCAGATGATATTTTAGCACTCATCACCCATCCACTTACATCCTTGCCACATCTGATGGACACCATACAGTCATATTCAGAGGTGTCGGGATACACAGTAAATTGGACTGTCAGAGGCCATGCCATTATCTGCTTTATGTCATTCACATATGGTAGAAATTTTTAAATTTAAGTGGACACCTAAAGGTATGAAATATCTAGGTATTAGACTTAGTCGGGATTTGGAAGAATTACTTTTACTAAATTTTAATCCGGTGATGTCAAAAATTTAAACAAATTTTGAAAAGTGGGAAAAGATCAAATTAACTTTGTGGGGTAAGATTAACATCATTAAAATGATCACCACCCCTCAGTTTAATCATCTGTTAATGATGTTGCCCATTACAATTCCACCAGACATATTTAAAAGGTATGAAAACTTGATTAAACTTTTCTTGTGGGGAGGTAAAAGAGCAAGAATAAAACTAGATAAATTATATGCCCCTAGAGAAAAGGGTGGTTTAGGACTCCCAGATTCAAAGCTTTACTACTTATCATTTGAAATGGTTAAATTAGTTAAATACTAGGAGGAATCAGTGAACGGGCAGGAATGGGTAAGCATTGAAACTGATGTTTGCTCACCGTTCCACCCAAGACACAAACTGTCTCAAAAGACTGACACAACAAATCCGGTTCTTATTCACTCTAGTGAGGTTTGGTCAAAAGTCCATAGAATGCTAGAGCTTCCACATCAAGTACAGGCATATGCATCTCTCTGGAATAATCCTGCCATATGTATTGGTAAACAACCTGTGTTTTGGGGGCAGTGGCATTCACGTGGCATACACACCATCGGTGATCTGTATAAAGATGGACAATTTATGTCCTATGAGGATTTAATTCATACATTTGAATTGGAAGGTAGAGCAAACCTATGGAAATATTTACAGATGAGACACTGTGTGTCCTCCAAAATCAAAGACAGTGTGGAAAATAAGATTTTAGATTTTATTAGGTTGCCACGTGATCGCCACACGACCTCTCAGTTTTATAAACTTTTAAGTTGTAGTTTGAGTGGTGAATCGTTAAATATCAAACTTATTTGGCAAAGAGATTTGAAAATCGAGTACACAAAGGAAAAATGGCTGGAGGTCCTATCAGGGAGCGGTAAATATGTGAAAGAAGCCCGAAATAAATTCATACAGTATAAAGTGTTGCATAGATATTATCATACTCCTACCAGATTGCACAGAATGAAACTAATGACGGACAATTTGTGTTGGAAATGTAAAAAAGAGGTGGGGACATATTTACACTGTTTTTGGGAATGTTCTCTGATTACACCTTTTTGGATTGAAGTCTTGAAGATTCTGAGTGCCTGGTTTGGCTCAGAAATTCCCCGGACCCCAGAACTGTGTTTACTGGGAGATAGATCTCAAATGCCGGACATTTCCAAAGGAGACCTTTCAGTTATATGGTCGGTCTTGTGACAGCATCCAGGATCATATTAAAACATTGGAAGACCATAAAGCATCCTGGAATCAATGATTGGATTAAATCAATGACCGACGCAGCTTCTTATGAGGTCATGCTCAGTAACTTGAAAGGGAGCAGAGACAAAGATTGGGACAGTTTTTGGGACTCGCTAAAAAGTGTAACAAGGACCTAAAATGATACTGCTTTGTCTTGCGTTTTTATTTTTTGTTTGTTTCTCGGTTTTCTGGACTTTTGAATCACACCAATTACAGTAATTACAGAAATGTTTTCTTTATTTTTTTATTTATTTACCATTCCACCTGTAATCTATTGTTGTCTGCGGGTGGGGAATAGAGGGAGGGGGGTGCACCAGCTTTATGTTCTTTATTTTGTTTTTGTTTTTTGTTTTAAAAAAATGTTTTTGTTTATTTTGTGTACATGTTCAAAAAATTTATAAAAAACTTTAATTACCAAAAAAAAAAAATTCAAAGATTTTTTTGGCAGTAGATTTCAACATTGGCCCTCATGCACGAACCGTTCGTATGCACAGATTTGTTCTTAAACTGTGCGTACGAGTGATTTAGGATCATTTGTGGCATTCAACAATGTTTTCGTATCCTACGATTTTTTTCAGATACGAACAAAATTTACGAGTGGTCCGGACCTGTCGTAAATTTACGAGGAGTCGGTCCGCTGTTATCCAGACGGACTTCCTTCACTAATAACTTCATATTTTGTTACTCAGAAAATATTCTGAGTTTAAGAAGAATTAAATGCAACGACACAAATTTGTTAAATTAAAAGAAGCGGCTCCAAACCCCCCCGCGCCACTCATGTCGACCACCGTGCGCCACGCCACGCCCCCCACCCCCGCGCGCGGCCGCGCCACTCATGTCGACCACCTCCTGTCATGTTGGCACGCTGCGCACCTCTTGCCACCACCTCCTGTCATGTTGGCACGCTGCGCACCTCTTGCCACCACCTCCTGTCATGTTGGCATGCTGCGCACCTCTTGCCACCACCTCCTGTCATGTTGGCATGCTGCGCACCTCTTGCCACCACCTCCTGTCATGTTGGCATGCTGCGCACCTCTTGCCACCACCTCCTGTCATGTTGGCATGCTGCGCACCTCTTGCCACCACCTCCTGTCATGTTGGCATGCTGCGCACCTCTTGCCACCACCTCCTGTCATGTTGGCATGCTGCGCACCTCTTGCCACCACCTCCTGTCATGTTGGCATGCTGCGCACCTCTTGCCACCACCTCCTGTCATGTTGGCATGCTGCGCACCTCTTGCCACCACCTCCTGTCATGTTGGCATGCTGCGCACCTCTTGCCACCACCTCCTGTCATGTTGGCATGCTGCGCACCTCTTGCCACCACCTCCTGTCATGTTGGCATGCTGCGCACCTCTTGCCACCACCTCCTGTCATGTTGGCATGCTGCGCACCTCTTGCCACCACCTCCTGTCATGTTGGCATGCTGCGCACCTCTTGCCACCACCTCCTGTCATGTTGGCATGCTGCGCACCTCTTGCCACCACCTCCTGTCATGTTGGCATGCTGCGCACCTCTTGCCACCACCTCCTGTCATGTTGGCATGCTGCGCACCTCTTGCCACCACCTCCTGTCATGTTGGCATGCTGCGCACCTCTTGCCACCACCTCCTGTCATGTTGGCATGCTGCGCACCTCTTGCCACCACCTCCTGTCATGTTGGCATGCTGCGCACCTCTTGCCACCACCTCCTGTCATGTTGGCATGCTGCGCACCTCTTGCCACCACCTCCTGTCATGTTGGCATGCTGCGCACCTCTTGCCACCACCTCCTGTCATGTTGGCATGCTGCGCACCTCTTGCCACCACCTCCTGTCATGTTGGCATGCTGCGCACCTCTTGCCACCACCTCCTGTCATGTTGGCATGCTGCGCACCTCTTGCCACCACCTCCTGTCATGTTGGCATGCTGCGCACCTCTTGCCACCACCTCCTGTCATGTTGGCATGCTGCGCACCTCTTGCCACCACCTCCTGTCATGTTGGCATGCTGCGCACCTCTTGCCACCACCTCCTGTCATGTTGGCATGCTGCGCACCTCTTGCCACCACCTCCTGTCATGTTGGCATGCTGCGCACCTCTTGCCACCACCTCCTGTCATGTTGGCATGCTGCGCACCTCTTGCCACCACCTCCTGTCATGTTGGCATGCTGCGCACCTCTTGCCACCACCTCCTGTCATGTTGGCATGCTGCGCACCTCTTGCCACCACCTCCTGTCATGTTGGCATGCTGCGCACCTCTTGCCACCACCTCCTGTCATGTCTGCCAACATGACAGGAGGTGGTCAAGGATTGACCACCTCCTGTCACCACCTCCTGTCCGTGCTGCGGCGAGATGTTATTTTGAAGCCATTTTCAGATCAAACCATTTATTCTTGATTTCTGATACTGTACGACCCACGGGAGAACATGCACTATATTAATATGAAGTTAACTGTAGTTTCGAGACACTTTAAAATGCTTCTGTTCAAAAACACATCCGACACTTGCGGGGGGGTAGCAGTGCGCGACTGAGAGCAGATCTCCGAACGCGTAAAGTTCTTCTTTTTACTTCTTGAGTTTGAATGAATGGACACTTCCTGCTGTCTGAGGCAGGAAGCGTGGCCTTATATGGTGTTTTGAGGGGTGGACATTATGTAAATTACCTTCCCGCGAGCACGCGCAGGTGAGTAGAACAGGTGGGATCCATCAACTTTAAGCAGCCCGTTTACACGCTTTTCCTGTGGATAGAAGACTTTGTTGGATCTGACGTGGCATGTTCGTACGAACGCTTCGTACGAACAAAAGTAGGAGAAATTTAGGATAAAAATACGAACATTTTCGTGCATGAGGGCCATTGACTGGGATAAGTCGACCTTACTCAGTGATAAATTCAAGGAATGATGCCTATCACTCAATCTAACCCAACTTATTGACTCTCCCACTAGACCAAATAAAAACTGTCCTAAAAATCTACCATCTTAGACCCGTTTCTAACAAATATGCCTCATAAATTCCTTGGTACAGGTATATTCGCTAACATTTTAAGTGATCATTGTGTAATAGCGGCTCTCAGAGATATTAAACTTCCACCTTCCAAGCCCAGATTAATTCAAAAAAGGGATTTGAAACATTGTTGTGAACAGTCATTCCTCTGGGATCTATCCCACTTTGACTGGCAACGTATTCTATTAACTAACGACGTGAACACCGCCTGGAACAATTTTCATAATACAGGTAGTCCTCGACTTACGACGGTCTCGAGTTACGACGTTTCGCGGTTACGACGCATCTCCCATTAAAAAATAAAAAATTATTTTGAACATTTATTTTGAAAAGCTTAGTTACGCAGTTTCCGATTTTACGTTATTAACGTAGCTGCAGAGGAATGCTACATATTACTCTCTAAAAAAGCTAAGTCTGGTCCTCTGGACATTCAAAAAACAAAACAAAACTGTACTTTGAACCCTGTTTTACATCGTAAACGGAACGGAATACGGCAGATGGACAGAGCTGGACTGCATTTTTACGTAGTAAACGCAATACAGAATACGGAGGAGGGACGGACGGCTTCACCACAGCATCCCAGTAGGAAATTAACTCTTTTTTCCCATTCATTATGGCTCCCAAATGTATGTTTTTTTTTTGATAATTATGTAGGGTACTGTGTTAAGATGGGCTAAGTGCTTGGTAAAATACAGTACTGTACGTATAAGGTGAAGTATTTACATATGTTCCGACTTACATCAAAATTCGCTTTACGCCGCCATGCAGGAACGGAACTCCGTCTTAAGTTGGGGACTACCTGTAGTTTCATTTATTTTGTGAACACGCACGCTCCTTTCCACCAGTTCAGGATGAAGGGACGTGACAGCCCCTGGTTTACTCCTGAACTAGCTGACCTCCTTCACAGGAGAGACCATCTATGGGCCGGAGCCAGAAAATCAGACTCAGACACTGATTGGTTGAATTTTCGGTAGTTGAGGAATAAATGCACAACTGCCATCAAAGCTGCAAAACGTAACCATTTCTTACCTCAGACCTCCAAAAATCTAAACAATCCTAAAAAATTCTGGAAAACCGTCAAATCTCTCTCAGGCATCCCCCAATCATTTGACCTCCCATCACAATTTCTCGTTAACTCTGTTCCTGTGTCAAATAAGCACAAGATCCTGAACTGTTTCAACAAACATTTTGTTGCTTCTAGTTCATTATTTGACACAGTTACTAATGGAAAATCAGCCACTTCATCTAATAACCAAACTTCTACAAATCAAATCCCTCCTACAAGTCAATCCTCAGTTAATCACACCTTCTCTTTTTCTCCGTTCTCAGTCAGTGAGGTAAATAAACTGTTAAAGACCGTGTAAAGTAAAATTAAATTTGTGTTTTGAGTTTGTCACACGGCATAAATATGTGTTATTAATCACCCATATAAATCTGACTGATTAAAAACATTGTTTACCTTATAAAATTAAGTCTCAAATATAAGGAAAAAACATGATTTTCCCAGGGTCTGGAACGGTGGGGGCGTGTCAGCGCGTGGGCGTGGTTTCAGCGCAGTTCTGCAGCTCAGAGCAAGTAGGAGGACCCTCTCGCTCAGAGCTGAACTGTGTGTGGAGGAGGAAGACAGGTTCATCAGTAAACCTGCTCTGTTTGCTCCTTTTTCCAAGAGTTACGCTGTTTTTAGTGCACAAACAACTCTGGTTTTATTTTAAAAGTTGAGGACACAACTATAATTCATAACTCCGCTGTTCTGTGTTTAGAAGATGAGCGGACTCGCGCGGCTGCACCCGGTCCGACCCGACACATCGCATGCGGGGGCTGTGTTGGTGATTAAAATAAAGAGTAATCACGTTGATAACTAAGTATGCAATGGACCTGTCGCATTTTCTTAGCAAAAAAGGAGCTTGTGAACTTGTAGGGCACAGGCTTAGCAATAAAAAAAAGAAAGAAAAGAAACAGGAAAGGCGGCGGCGGTGTCCGGAGGCTGAGGAGGGAGACGGTCAGTAGCAGGTGCCCTGACCATTAAAACATCCAGGGAAGATGCAGGAACGAGGCATAATTGATTAGCTAGCTAACAATGAACAAAATATCTATGCTATTGCTATCTGATGCTATCTGCGATTCGCGAGTGAACGGCTCCACCCATGCGAAGAACAATTTATATGACTGGAGCAGCAGGGGGTGGGGGCTATACTAATGAGGACCGCGTGACGAAAC
>JBBPBX010089925.1:0-14211 GCA_038048925.1 Garcialebias charrua
TGCCAAAAGGTGGCCAAAATGGAGTGCATGGTCCTGTCACTTGTGTGCCTGCAAATATTGTTGAAACTTGTCATTTGTTACCCCGTAGTAATATGGAAGGTTCTTTACTGCCTGTGAAATTAAAGTATAAATTGACTTTTAAAGGCCATTATGAATATCTGTTTGTTAATACAATGCACATCCAGGAAGCTCTTAAGTATTTGAAACATACAAACCTACATTATAAAGATATAGAGTTCAATGAAGCCTGGATTAATGAGTTTTCTCAGGAGGTAGACAATCCTGTCTTGGAAAAGGCAGAGGTTCAGGACTTGTGCACTCCTGAAGGCGATGATGAACTGTTACATGATAGGCAGCAACATTGTATGTTTCAGGACACATGTCTTATGCCAGTAGATATTGGACAGGAAGCATTAGATCAATATTTGGATCATATACTAAATGTAGCTCCTTGTGAACAGAATAACCCCATCAAATTGTTGTCTGACCTTACAAATGAAGCAAAATGTTTCCCTGCATTGTTTCCTTCAGGTTGTAATACATATCATGAAAACCGACAGTATCGTTTAACTTTGAACCGTTACTTTAATAATAGGCTTTTACATGCTGATGGTAGATTTGCACATAATGTTGAATACATTTTTTTTGCTCAATACATATCAGAACTGCAACAGGTTATATCTAATGTATCGATTGCTTTGCGTAAAGGCAAACGTTTTCCAACTCCAAATTTGGGTGACTTATTGAAGGATGAAAATGAATTTAAAAAGTTACTTCAGTTTGATGATGGTTATCGTTTCCTTAAACCTATTCGAGGTACACCAGCCTTCTGGCAATCAGCCCAACGTGACATCCTAGCTTGTGTTCGACAATTGGGAAAACCAACATGGTTTGCATCATTTTCATCTGCAGATATGAGGTGGACTAATCTGCTTTATAGTATTTTGAAACAGGAAGGTCGAACACAGACATTGGAACAGTTACAATGGGCTGATAAGTGTCATCTGCTGCGTCGAAATCCTGTCACGGCCGCCAGGATGTTTGATTTTCGATGGCATGTCTTTTTAAATGAAGTTCTAAAGTCTCCTTCGAATCCCATTGGCAAAATAACTGACTATTTTCATCGTGTTGAATTTCAGCAACGTGGCTCTCCCCACATTCATTGCCTTTTTTGGATTTCTGGGGCTCCAATCTTGGATAAAAACACAGATGAAGAGGTTGTTTCATTCATAGATAAACATGTCACATGTCAACATCCATCTCAAGAAAATTCATTGTTTGAAGTGGTTACATCTGTTCAACAGCATTCAAAACGACATTCCAAAACTTGTAAAAAGAAAAACACAGTATGTCGTTTTAACTTTCCCCGACCTGCATCTTGCAGAACATTTATCTGTCGTGGGGAAAAGTATCAGGAAACACTGAAGACATGTACATGTGAATTGGATAAAACAAATGCCACTTGTACCTGTTCAAATAAAGACAAGATGAATAAGGACAAAATGAAAAGTGAATTGGCAAATGACATTGTAAGCAAAATTAAAAAAGCTATTGCAGATGAAAATTGTTCATATAGTTCTGCTGAAGAATTGTTTACAAGTTTGGATGTAAGTCAAGAAATCTTTGAAATTGCATATAAACGAATTAGTCGACATACACATGTAGTTTTAAAAAGAGAAATTAATGAAATTTGGATAAATCAGTATAGCAGACCTCTGTTAAAGGCTTGGAATGCTAATATTGATATTCAATATTGTGTGGATGCATATGCAGTTTGCGTCTATGTAATTTCTTACATGTCAAAAAGTGAAAGAGAAATTGGTCTTCTGCTTGGAAATGCCCAGAGAGAAGCATCCAGAGATGGCAATGTGAGCGCTAAAGAAGCATTGAAGAAACTTGGTAGTGTGTATCTACATAATCGGGATGTTTGTGCACAGGAAGCTGTGTATAGACTGACCAATATGCATTTAAAAGAGTGTTCCAGGAAGGTTGTTTTTATTCCAACTGGCGACAACATTGTTAAAATGAGTCTACCCATTTCTGTTTTGAAGCAGAAGGCATCTTCAAATGAACTAAATTCAGAAGATGTATGGATGACTGGTCTAGTTGAGCGGTATAAGAACCGTCCAAACGATGTTGTGTTTAACGATATGTGCCTGGCCAAATTTGCATCCGAATATCGTGTTTTGGCAAGGAATGAGAAAAACAAACTAGCAATAAAACTGATTAACGATTTTGGTTCTATTGCTAAAAGAAGTCGAACACAGCCAGCAGTTATTCGTTATGCACGTTTCTCTGAAACCAAAGAACCAGAAAAATTTTATCAAAGCATAATGCAATTATTTCTGCCATATCGAGTTGATGATGAACTAAAGCCTTCCAACTATGAGACATTTGAGGACTTTTATAAAACTGGTCTAATTAAATTCAAAGATGGCACATTTCATTCAGTGAAATCAGTTGTAGATGCTAACAGAGGTGCATTTGAAATAGAGTCTGATAAGTTGGAGGCTTCAGATCATATAGTTGGTGATGTTCTGCTTGAAGATGCATGGTGTCAGTTGTGTCCAGAAGTTGAGATGGAACGGTTGGAGTGTGCAGAACAGATGAAAGAAATCAAAGCAACATTCAATGATGAACCACAACATATCCCAGATTTAACTTTGGGTTCCAAAGCAAATGTTTTGGAGAAAACAAACAACATGAGTAGAAGTGAAGGGTTAGCATTAATTAGATCTTTGAATGAAAAGCAATTATCTGTTTTTTATCAAATCAGGCAGTGGTGCCTAGACAAGGTAAATGGAAGAAATCCTGAATCGTTGCATGTTTTTATTACTGGTGGTGCAGGCACAGGTAAAAGTCACTTGATCAAGGCAATTGAATATGAATCCAAAAGAATATTGTCACCAATGTGTCGGCATCCTGACAACACATGTGTTTTACTGACTGCTCCCACTGGTATTGCTGCATACCAGTTGAAAGCATCAACAATTCACACCACCTTTTCCATTGGAAAAGATGTACGCTTACCCTACACACCTTTGGGAGAAGAAAAACTCAATTCGTTACGTCTAAAATATGAAGACCTTCAGATTCTTATCATAGATGAAATATCAATGGTAGATCATAATCTCTTATCATACATCCACGGTAGATTACGTCAGATAAAACACACGGGTAACTTTTCTCCATTTGGAAATATTACAGTAATTGCAGTAGGCGATTTTTTCCAATTACCTCCTGTCAAAGGTAAAGCACTGTATTCAGATGGAGTTGCTAGCCCCTTGTGGTCAGATTTATTTAAACTTTTTGAATTAACAGAAATAGTCAGACAAAAAGATGTTGTTTTTGCCCAACTGTTAAATCGGATAAGGACTCGTTCCAAAGGGACTGCTATGCTACCTGGTGATATACAGGTTTTAAAAAGTTGCGAAACTGGTGAGGTGAGCTCAGCCTTGCATATATTTGCAACGAATCGACAAGTAAATGAGCACAACATGAATCATTTGTTTGAAATGTGCCCAGACTACATAAGAATTGCGGCACAAGATTATGTAAATGATAAGAAAACAGGCAAATTAAGATCATTAGAAGGGAGTCACGTTAAAGCGTCAAATACATGTTTATCAGAAGAGTTGTTTTTGGGTAAAGGTGCACGCGTCATGCTATGTAAAAATGTGGATGTTAGTGATGGTTTGGTTAATGGTGTTTGCGGTACTGTTACAAAGATCATTAAACCAGAAAAGGATAACTTTCCTAAAATGGTTTATGTTGAATTTGATGATGATCGTGTAGGTATACAGAGGAGGAAAAACAGTCATACATCATCAGATTTGGCTCGATCCACACCTATTAAACCCGAGGAGGAAAGAGCCACTGCTAAAGGTGGATTGCGACGTCAATTTCCACTGAAGCTTGCCTGGGCCGTTACTGTACACAAAGTACAAGGCATAACTGTTGAAGAAGCAGTTGTTTGTCTCAGTAAAATCTTTTCAGCCGGTCAAGCTTATGTTGCTCTAAGCCGAGTTAAAAGTATTTCTGGATTAACGATTCAGGAATTTAATGATAAAAAGATTTATTGTAAGGATGATGTAACCGATGCAATTCAGCATATGACACCTCTCTTGACAGAACCTTCACAACTGGGTAAATTTGATGGATCATGTTTCACTGTGTTTTTAATAAATGTTCAAAGTTTGAATCGCCATGTTCAAGATTTGGCATTTTGTACACAACAGTTCAAACCAAAGTGTATTGCTGTAACAGAAACCTGGGTGTCTGTTGTCTCGTCAGATACATTAAAGATTGATGGATACAGTTTCCATAACTGTCCACGAAATTTAGCGTATTCTGGCAATGAGACAACATTGATACCATTACAACAGCAACAACATGGTGGAGTTGGCATCTATATTGCAGATGGTATGGCATGTGAATTTTTGCATTCACCACATGTTGATTTAGAGTGTGTAGTGTGTCATTTTCTGAGTTTGAATCTAGTGGTGGTGGTTGTTTATCGCCCACCCCAGTATCCTCTGGCAATTTTTAAGAAAAATTTAGGCACATTGCTTGATTGGCTAGAACAAAAAAGTAATACAATTGGATTAATGGGAGACTTTAATGAAGATCTTTTTAAAAGCTCATCCATTTCTAAAGTACTAAGTGACAGAGGATATATTCAAATAGTGAAAGAACCAACCACTGAGAAAGGAACTCTCATAGATCACGTGTACTTAAAATCAGATGCATATGAAATGGAGGCTATGGTCATACCAACATATTTTAGTGATCATGAGGGTATAATGTGTGGTTTTAAACCGATGAAATTTTCCTGAGTTATCTGTCCATCCATTTTCTTCCACTTATCCGGAGTCTTCTCACAGGATTAACAGCTTATGAATTCCACACTTCCCTCTCCCAAGTCACTTAAGCCAACTTCTCTGTGAGAAGTGTGAGACGTTCTCAAGCCAGTTGCAAAACGTAGTCCATCCGAAGTGTCGTAAATCTTCCTCTGGATGTCTGTGTGGTGTGATATGTAGAACATCTCACACTCTTTCTTCACTATGAACATAAATCAAGAGGTAAATTGAAATGTAAGCCTCTCACTTTACGAGGACAAACCAATACAGTACATGCTGAACTTGAGACACTGAAGCTATCCACTTAGCGATGTTGCATTCAATCTTTCCCTCATTTGTAAACGAGACAAAAGCTCATGACCATCAATGAAAATGTAAACGTAGATCAACTGGTAATTAAGAGCTTTGCCTTTTGACCTGGTTCTTTCTTCACTATGAACATAAATCAAGAGATAAATTGAAATGTAAGCCTGTTGACTCAGCTCTCACTTTACGAGGACAAACCAATACAGTACATGCTGAACTTGAGACACTGAAGCTATCCACTTAGCGATGTTGCATTCAATCTTTCCCTCATTTGTAAACGAGACAAAAGCTCATGACCATCAATGAAGATGTAAACGTAGATCAACTGGTAATTAAGAGCTTTGCCTTTTGACCTGGTTCTTTCTTCACTATGAACATAAATCAAGAGATAAATTGAAATGTAAGCCTGTTGACTCAGCTCTCACTTTACGAGGACAAACCAATACAGTACATGCTGAACTTGAGACACTGAACCTATCCACTTAGCAATGTTGCGCTCAATCTTTCCCTCATTTGTAAACGAGACAACAGCTCATGACCATCAATGAAGATGCAAACGTAGATCAACTGGTAATTAAAAGCTTTGCCTTTTGACCTGGTTCTTTCTTCACTATGAACATAAATCAAGAGATAAATTGAAATGTAAACCTGTTGACTCAGCTCTCACTTTTCGAGGACAAACCAATACAGTACATGCTGAACTTGAGACACTGAACCTATCCACTTAGCGATGTTGCGCTCAATCTTTCCCTCATTTGTAAACAAGACAAAAACTCATAACCATCAATGAAGATGAGGTGAGCACACCTGTGTGACAGAGCACAGCTGTGAGCGGACGCGGGCGCACCTTGGCTGCCGCTGCTCCTCGTACTTTTTGTTCCTTGAGCCTTTTTTGTTACTTTTCGCTATTTTTTTCACCGAGCCTTGTTGGACATTTCTACCTTTCTGGAACACAGAGTGCGACAGGCGCAAGCCTGTGTACAGCACCTGTGCGAAAGGACACGGACATTTCTACCTTTCTGGAACACAGAGTGCGACAGGCGCAAGCCTGTGTACAGCACCTGTGTGAACGGACGCGGACATTTCTACCTTTCTTTGAACCTTTCTACCTTTCTTGAATGCAGAGTGCGACAGGCGCAAGCCTGTGTACAGCACCTGTGTGAACGGACGCAGACATTTCTACCTTTCTTTGAACCTTTCTGCCTTTCTTGAACGCAGAGTGCGACAGGCGTGAGCCTGTGTACAGCACCTGTGTGAACGGACGCGGACATTTCTACCTTTCTTTGAACCTTTCTACCTTTCTTGAATGCAGAGTGCGACAGGCGCAAGCCTGTGTACAGCACCTGTGTGAACGGACGCAGACATTTCTACCTTTCTTTGAACCTTTCTGCCTTTCTTGAACGCAGAGTGCGACAGGCGTGAGCCTGTGTACAGCACCTGTGTGAACGGACGCGGGCATTTTTACCTTTCTTTGAACCTTTCTACCTTTCTTGAACGCAGAGTGCGACATGCGTTGTGGATCTGTAAACATTCATGACCTGCATTTGTATATAAAGGTTTTGTTTCTTGCATTAAGATAGCACATTCTAAATCTGGACAATTTGTGTGGAAAACACGTCCAAAAGTAATAACAATATTTTCACGATCAATTTGTGAAATTTTACAAGCTGTGCTTAATGCAAGTTTTGCTTTACCCTTATTAGATTGCGCGAAAAAAGCAAAAGGCAGTAGTATTGGTACTCTCACTTGTGAGACGAGGTTCAAATCCTTGTGCTGCCTTGTTCATTGTGCTAACAATATTAATTGAAACCCTTTTTGTTTGAATTGTCTCATTAAATCTTTACACATGAACAGTATTAAAATTTGTCACTTCTACAAATTTAAATATAATTTAATTTTAAAAATGTCACTTCATGTAATAAAACTGAAGGCCTCATGGCTATAAATTTAGTACAGTATTTAAATGTTAAGTAAAAATCTTAACTCTCACAAATCTGTCCCACTGTGTCCTACCAAATTGTTCATCTGTGCCTTCACCTTTAGTATTTTGTTTATTTCACATATGTTTCAGTTTGTTATTATGGGATCCATCTAGTAGATCCATCCCATCTGAGTCATAGCTTAAAGCACAATAGCAATGTGTGTATATAAATTGAAGCTGGAAGAGTTACCTAGTAATAGTCCGTTTCTTGTCTGAGTTGTCGGTGTTCAAGTGATGTCATGAATCACTAATACAAATTTTTCTAGAAGTGCTCATTGGTCATGCACCAAACAGTTGATTCAGATGAGATTATGTATGATTGAGATTTAACTGTTGGAATAATGTAGGGGGCACAATGGAGTATGATTTTCAAAAACGATACAAATGTGTATAGAAGTGATCACTGACGTACAATAAACCCGATGCAAATAGTTTGATGTATCACTGACATAAGTGTTGGAATAATGAAGGGGGTACAGTGGATTTAAACTTTCCACAATACCAATATGTGTAAAAGTGCTCACTGATCATGCACAAAAAATATGATGCAGATCGTTTGATATATCACCGTGATATAACTGATTATGCACAATAAAATGGGTGCATATCTTATTATATATAACAGAAATACAACTGTTGAAATAATCTAGGGGGTGCATTAGAGTCAAAAGTTAAATGACACAAAAATGTGTATAAAAGTGCTCACTAATGATGTACAATAAATGGTGTTGCATATTGGATGATAAATCTGTGATCTGTAACTGTTGGAATAATGTAGGGGTGCACAGGAGTATAATATTAAAGAACAATACCCGCGGATACCCGGTTATTGTGCCCTGTTATTGTGCATAATCTGTGAGCACTTCTACACACATTGGCATTGTTGTTTAAAATTTGACTCCAGTGCACCCCCTAGATGATTCTAATAGTTATATTTCAGTGAAATATCAGCCAATATGTACCAGATTTTTGGTGTTTTATCAGTGAGGATTTTTACACACATTCATTTTGTAGTTTAACATATGACTCCGCGTTATGGATTTAAAATTTACATAACATTATCAATGTGTTTAGAACTGCTCCTTGATGACACACAATAAATCTGGTACAGATCGGATGATATATCACTAAGATATAGCAGTTTGAATAATATAGGGGGCGCACTTGAGTCAAATGTTATCCCACCATATCAATGTGCCCACAAGGGCTCATTGATGACGCAAACAAAATCTGGTTCAGATTGGATGATGTATCACTGAGATATAACAGTATGAATAATCTAGGGGGTGCTCTGGAGTCATATGTTAAACCTTACTATCAATGTGTCCACAAGGTCTCACTGATGATGCGCAATAAATCTGGTTCAAATCCGATGATCTATCTTTGAGATACAACTATAGAAATAATGTAGGGGGCGCAATTGAGTCAAAATTTACACAACAATATCAATGCGTGTAGAACTGCTTCTTGATGACGCACAATAAATCTGGTACAGATCGGATGATGTATCACTGACATATAACAGTTTGAATAATCTAGGGGGCGCTCTGGAGTCATATGTTAAACCATAATATCAATGTGTCCACAAGGTCTCACTGATGATGCACAATAAATCTGGTTCAGATCGGATTATGTATCACTGAGATATAACTATAGAAATAATGTAGGGGGCGCAATGGAGTCAAAATTTACACAACAATAACAATAGGTGTAGAAGTGCTCACTAATGAAGCACAATAAATCTCGTGCAGATCGGATGATGTATCACTGAGATATAACTGTAGTAATAATATAGGTGGCACTGTGGTAGGTATTGGACACTTATCATGGAAGCCTGTTGAAGTGGTGGATAATGATGGATCATAGTGATTTTGGTGCACTTCGGTTCAATTCTGTGGAATTTAGAGCCAAACGTATGGCGATGGTGTCATTTCTGAGATGGTCATGCCGCCACGCCCACATCCTTTAAAGTAAGTCAGAGCAACTTGTTATACATCTTCTAATCAAGAATCATCCTGAGTAATTCAAGGGTGTCAGAGAGAGAACCTTCCAATAAAAAAAGTGTAACTTCCTGTTCTGAGGGGGCGGGGCTTCGATGATGTCATAACATGACCACAGAGGATCGTTAGTCATCCAACAGGGATGACTCATGTCAAGCATTTTGATCTTTCAATGTGAAAGTTATAGTGGTTTGAAATGTATGGCGTGAGACACAAGTTTGAGGCCTGGCCACGTCCCTTTAGCATAAATGAAAACGAAAACTTTTGTTAACTTTTACTGTCCAATGTGTTAAGGGCATATTAACCAAGTTTGAAGGGAATCCTTCAAAATCCCTAAGAGGAGTTCATTTAAATACGCAATTCAAAAACGTTAGAAAATGACCTTTGACCCAAAATGGCAGACTTCGTGTTTGTTTTGGACCAGTGCTCCAAGAGAGTTTTCATAGATCCTGAGAAGATAAATATATTTACCGAGTTTCAGAATTATCGGGGGAAAAATGGCTTGGGGCTGATATTTTTTAATATTCTAGGGGGCGCTATGGAGGCTATTTGCTAATTAGCATAAACACCTGTTCAAGGGGTGGGTAATGATCGATCATAATGATTTTGGTACTCCTCAGATCAAATCTGTGGAGTTTAGAACCAAACGTATGGTGACGGCGTTACGTCTTACTTCGCCATGTCACCACGCCCACTTGCTCCACCCAAAACGAACAGTGCTGGAAAGCTTGTTACACCAACATGTCTTCGGTGACTGGATACAATGTCACGCTGATTAGGTAACAGGGATCCGATATGGACCGTTCAACGTAAAACTTTACACTTCCTGTTGTCAGGGGGCGTGGCTTAAGTGATGTCATGATTTGACCATACAGTTTTGCAGGGGACCGGATGTGGGTCAATCACTGAAGGTTTGATGTATTAGACAGTTTTCGTGTAAGAGCTGTAAGCGTTTCGTTTTTCATGGCGAGATGTCCAACTTTGAGGTCTGGCCCCGCCCCTTCAGCATGCATGAAAACGCACAGTTTTGATAACATTTGTTCCCCCGTGCCTTATAAAGAAACTGGCCAAGTTTGAATCAAATCGAGCGAAATCCCTAGGAGGAGTTCGTTGAAATGCAGAGGCTGTAAACGGCCAAAAAGGGGTGAAAATTTGGTCATCGTTCCAAAATGGCCGCCTTACCATTTATCGTACAACATTGGTGCCAGAGGGTTTTCTGTGCATCTTGGTGAGTTGGACAAGTGTACCAAATTTCATGATTCTACGTCAAACTAAGGTCAATGCGGAGGGTATTTTGAATATTTCTAGGGGGCGCTCTTGAGCCGTTTCTGTAGCGATTTGCTAATTAGCATAAACACCTGTTCAAGGGGTGGGCAATGATCGATCATACTGATTTTGGTACTCCTCGGATCAAATCTGTGGATTTTAGAACCAAACGTATGGTGATGGCGTTATGTCTTACTTCGCCACGTCGCCACGCCCACATGCTCCACCAAAAACGAACAGTATTGGAATGCTTGTTACACCAACATGTCTTCGGTCACTGGACACAATGCCACGCTGATTAGGTAACAGGGGTCCGATATGGACCGTTCAACGTAAAACTTTACACTTCCTGTTGTCAGGGGGCGTGGCTTAAGTGATGTCATGATTTGACCATACAGTTTTGCAGGGGACCGGATGTGGGTCAATCACTGAAGGTTTGATGTATTAGACAGTTTTCGTGTAAGAGCTGTAAGCGTTTCGTTTTTCATGGCGAGATGTCCAACTTTGACGTCTGGCCCCGCCCCTTCAGCATTCATGAAAACGCACAATTTTGATATTGTTTGTTCCCCCGTGCCTTATGAAGAAACTGGCCAAGTTTGAACCAAATCGAGCGAAATTCATAGGAGGAGTTCGTTCAAATGCGGAGGCTGTAAACGGCCAAAAAGGGGTGAAAATTTGGTCATCGTTTCAAAATGGCCGCCTTCCCATTTATTGTACAACGTTGGTGCCAGAGGGTTTTCTGTGCATCTTGGTGAGATGGACAAGTGTACCGAATTTCATGATTCTACGTCAAAATAAGGTCAATGCGGAGGGTATTTTGAAATTTTCTAGGGGGCGCTCTTGAGCCGTTTCTGTGACGATTTTTGCCACGCCCCCAAAATACGTAATTTTTCACCAGTCCTGACGAGTCCGCCAAATTTGGTGAGTTTTCGTATATGATAAAGCCTCCAAAAGGCCACTTCTTTGGGGGGAAGAAAAAAAAAAAAAATAATTAAAGCTGCAAGCAGCATTGAGGCCCTCGCAGCTTAGCGCCGCTCGGACCTTATTGAGGCGACCGCGCGAGCTCCAGCTCGTCCGCTCGGTCGCCATTTCGAAGTCTCTCGTGTCTACTCCGCACCAGGGGTGCACACGCACAATAAATCTGGTTCAGATCGGATGATGTCTCACTGAGATATAACAGTTTGAATAATCTAGGGGGCGCTCTGGAGTCACATGTTAAACCACAATATCAATGTGTCCACAAGGTCTCACTGATGATACACAATAAATCTGGTTCAGATCGGATGATGTCTCACTGAGATATAACAGTTTGAATAATCTAGGGGGCGCTATGGAGTTATATGTTAAACCACATTATCAATGTGTCCACAAGGGCTCACTGATTATTCACAATAAATTTGGTTCAGATCGGATGATGTATCACTGAGATATAACTATAGAAATAATGTAGGGGGCGCACTTGAGTCAAATGTTAGCCCACCATATCAATGTGTCCACAAGGGCTCACTGATGATGCACAATAAATCTGGTTCAGATCGGATGATGTATCACTGAGATATAACTATAGAAATAATGTAGGGGGCGCACTTGAGTCAAATGTTAGCCCACCATATCAATGTGTCCACAAGGGCTCACTGATGATGCACAATAAATCTGGTTCAGATCGGATGATGTATCACTGAGATATAACAGTTTGAATAATCTAGGGGGCGCTCTGGAGTCATATGTTAGCCCACCATATCAATGTGTCCACAAGGGCTCACTGATGATGCACAATAAATCTGGTTCAGATCGGATGATGTATCACTGAGATATAACTATAGAAATAATGTAGGGGGCGCACTTGAGTCAAATGTTAGCCCACCATATCAATGTGTCCACAAGGGCTCACTGATGATGCACAATAAATCTGGTTCAGATCGGATGATGTATCACTGAGATACAACAGTTTGAATAATCTAGGGGGCGCTATGGAGGCTATTTGCTAATTAGCATAAACACCTGTTCAAGGGGTGGGTAATGATCGATCATAATGATTTTGGTACTCCTCAGATCAAATCTGTGGAGTTTAGAACCAAACGTATGGTGACGGCGTTACGTCTTACTTCGCCACGTCACCACGCCCACTTGCTCCACCCAAAACGAACAGTGCTGGAAAGCTTGTTACACCAACATGTCTTCGGTGACTGGATACAATGTCACGCTGATTAGGTAACAGGGGTCCGATATGGACCGTTCAACGTAAAACTTTACACTTCCTGTTGTCAGGGGGCGTGGCTTAAGTGATGTCATGATTTGACCATACAGTTTTGCAGGGGACCGGATGTGGGTCAATCACTGAAGGTTTGATGTATTAGACAGTTTTCGTGTAAGAGCTGTAAGCGTTTCGTTTTTCATGGCGAGATGTCCAACTTTGAGGTCTGGCCCCGCCCCTTCAGCATGCATGAAAACGCACAGTTTTGATAACATTTGTTCCCCCGTGCCTTATAAAGAAACTGGCCAAGTTTGAATCAAATCGAGCGAAATCCCTAGGAGGAGTTCGTTGAAATGCAGAGGCTGTAAACGGCCAAAAAGGGGTGAAAATTTGGTCATCGTTCCAAAATGGCCGCCTTACCATTTATCGTACAACATTGGTGCCAGAGGGTTTTCTGTGCATCTTGGTGAGTTGGACAAGTGTACCAAATTTCATGATTCTACGTCAAACTAAGGTCAATGCGGAGGGTATTTTGAATATTTCTAGGGGGCGCTCTTGAGCCGTTTCTGTAGCGATTTGCTAATTAGCATAAACACCTGTTCAAGGGGTGGGCAATGATCGATCATACTGATTTTGGTACTCCTCGGATCAAATCTGTGGATTTTAGAACCAAACGTATGGTGATGGCGTTATGTCTTACTTCGCCACGTCGCCACGCCCACATGCTCCACCAAAAACGAACAGTATTGGAATGCTTGTTACACCAACATGTCTTCGGTCACTGGACACAATGCCACGCTGATTAGGTAACAGGGGTCCGATATGGACCGTTCAACGTAAAACTTTACACTTCCTGTTGTCAGGGGGCGTGGCTTAAGTGATGTCATGATTTGACCATACAGTTTTGCGGGGGACCGGATGTGGGTCAATAACTGAAGGTTTGATGTATTAGACTTTTTTCGTGTAAGAGCTGTAAGCGTTTCGTTTTTCATGGCGAGATGTCCAACTTTGACGTCTGGCCCCGCCCCTTCAGCATTCATGAAAACGCACAATTTTGATATCGTTTGTTCCCTCGTGCCTTATGATGAAACTGGCCAAGTTTGAACCAAATCGAGCGAAATTCATAGGAGGAGTTT
Organism: Garcialebias charrua; assembly: GCA_038048925.1. Lineage (NCBI taxonomy): Eukaryota > Metazoa > Chordata > Actinopteri > Cyprinodontiformes > Rivulidae > Garcialebias > Garcialebias charrua. The sequence continues at coordinate 13,743 of JBBPBX010089925.1, forward strand.
GTTCAAATGCGGAGGCTGTAAACGGCCAAAAAGGGGTGAAAATTTGGTCATCGTTCCAAAATGGCCGCCTTACCATTTATTGTACAACATTGGTGCCAGAGGGTTTTCTGTGCATCTTGGTGAGTTGGACAAGTGTACCAAATTTCATGATTCTACGTCAAACTAAGGTCAATGCGGAGGGTATTTTGAAAATTTCTAGGGGGCGCTCTTGAGCCGTTTCTGTGGCAATTTTTGCCACGCCCCCAAAATATGTAATTTTTCACCAGTCCTGACGAGTCCGCCAAATTTGGTGAGTTTTCATATATGATAAAGCCCCCAAAAGGCCACTTCAAGAGGGACTAGAATAAAAATAATAATAAAAATAAAAATAATAATAAACACTACAATTACAATAGGTCCTTGCAGCGCTTCGCTGCTTCGGGCCTAATTAAAGCTGCAAGCAGCATTGAGGCCCGAAGCAGCTTAGCAC
>JBBPBX010089928.1:0-14210 GCA_038048925.1 Garcialebias charrua
TTAAAGACCGTGTAAAGTGAATTTCAACATTTTCTTCAATAAACATTATAAATGTCATAATTGTAATCTTGTAAATGAGTAAAAAGTCTCAAAATTGTAGCTCAATTAATTTTGGAGTTATAGAGCAAACTGTGTATAAACATATTTCTATTTCAGGATTTTTTAGGCGTGTTTTAAATGTGACCGCGTTTCGTCACGCGGTCCTCATTAGTATAGCCCCACCCCCTGCAGCTCCAGCCGTATAAATTCGCCTCGGTGGAGCCGTTCACTCGCGAATCGCAGATAGCATCAGATAGCAATAGCATAGATATTTTGTTCATTGTTAGCTAGCTAATCAATTATGCCTCGTTCGTGCATCTTCCCTGGATGTCGCAATGGTCAGGGCACCCGTACAAATCATAACATGTTTTTATACCGCGTGGTTTTATACCAAGTATCTGTAATGCCTGGATAGGTCAATGGATAAAGCGCTTGCCTTCCGTCCCAAACCCCACGGGTTCAAATCCCGCATGGTACAACTTTTTTTTTTATTCATTCCAGATTAAAAACACACAAGAAAACTATTTACAAAAACAGCGTAACTCTTGGAAAAAGTAGCTGCTGTTACAGACAGAACTCAGATAAAAACAGAGCAGGTTTACTGGCTCTGCTGCCTGCCTCTCCACACAGTCAGCTCAGGGGGCAGGACACGAGCGCAGCTGCGCTGAAACCACGCCCACGCACTGACACGCCCCCAGCGTTCCAGGGCAAGGCAAAATCATGTTTTTTCATGATTTTTGAGACTTAATTTTATAAGGTAAACAATGTTTTTAATCAGTCAGATTTATATGGGTGATTAATAACACATATTTATGCCATGTGACAAACTAAAAACACACATTTAATTTCACTTTACACGGTCTTTAATTTAAATGTGATTTATTTTTCAGTCTGAGATAAATATTGACTACCGTAGTTGGTTGTGAGAGAAACATTAAAAATAGTTGTTTTAAGCAGTTCAGTAAAGTGGCTGATGCTTTCCTTAAAATTTTTTTAATGCAACACTGATCTTGTGACATTGTAGAAGTTTTTCCAAACAATGCCACAGTGAATCTGAAGGCGGTCCAACGAAATATTAGTGTGTGAACTTTTTTTAGCCAGGCAGTGTAGTTCTGGATGTCACCAGCAAACTGGTTGATCCACTATGAGAAGGTGCTGCTTATGAGACTGACTTTGTTACAGCTTCTCAGACTGAAGAAGTCTTTTGGATGAAAGATGAAATGTTTCAACAAGAATCTCTGCAGAGGACCTGACTTGACCTTGTTAGATCTCTCCAGAGAGTTCTGGGTCTGCCTCGGAGTGCCCTCCCAGTGGAACATGCCTGGAAGACCTCCAGAGAGAGGCGTCCAGCAGGCAGCCTGACCCTCCTCAGCTGTTTTTTATACGACGGAGGAGCAGATCTAATCCAAGCTCCTGACTCCTTCTCTAAGGCTGAGCAGGTCCACTGTATGAAGAAAGCTCATTTCAGCCTCTTGTATTCAGGAGCTCATTCTTTTGATCATGATCCATACTTGATGACCACAGGACCAGTAAATCAAGAGTTTTGTCTTTGAACTCAACACGCCTCAGACTTGGAAGAGCGGTCTCGCTCTCATCCAGCTGCTTCCTACTCGGCTGTGAACCATCCAGCCAAGCTCCTGCTGTGTATTTTGTTAGATGCTGCCTTTGGTTCTATTATAAAAAAGTGACATTTTATTGAACTCCTGGAATCTGTCTGCATGCTGGGTCCGATCCACCTTCTTCTAAAGCGGATAGCGTATTCGTCAGAGTTTAACACGCTCCTGTGTATAACACGCTTTGTCCAATTATTGCCAATAAATTGAAAAAATCCATAAATAACATGCTTCGTTGTATAACGCGCATCTATTATGCGTCACCGCTACGTGACGCATCAGCGCCTCATTTGCCCTGCTTAAAATGGCAGCCACAGAAGCGAGCGAGTACGAAGGACTTCACAAGATAACACGGTAAAAACAATTGTTTCTTTGCGAGAAAAAATATATTTCTTAGCTGACATTATAGCACAAGGGTTCCTGAGCTTAACCGTTTCACGAAATGTCAAATCTGCTGGATTTTAAAAAGTAGTTCGCCGATTTGCATGCAGGCGGGTGGGACGGCTTTATTTCTTTAAATTTAGCTAAATAAACGCTTAAAAAATATATTTCTTAGCTGACTTTATAGCACAAGGGTTCCTGAGCTTAACCGTTTCACGAAATGGTCAAATCTGCTGGATTATAAATTGTTTCGGTTTGACTTCTTCCAAATTGGTCGCGTGCGCTACTAAAATAAATTATAAAAAATTGAATTTTATCTCAAATGTCTTATATAGCTAATAATTTGTAAATGACCACCAAATAATTACGCTCTGTAAGTTTCAAGAAAATCCGCGGTGTGGTTTATGAGTTATCTTGCTAACAAAAACAGCGAACCTCACAGCTAACAGCAGCTACATCCAGAGCAGGAGGCGGGCAGCGACAGAGTCAGTCCGACCAGAGGAGGCTTTTTTCAGACACATGAGCTAGAAACGGTCTGGAAGTGGCCCCCTAGCGGACAAAAGTGGTACTGCACCATTACCATTTTTTGCCCAAAATGAAAAACGGCAAAATCAGAGCCAAAAATGGGTCTAAAAATATGGGGAAAAAATCCATAAATAACACGCTTCGGTGTATAACACGCAGGACATTCAAATGAGCAAAAAAACTGTGTGTTATACTCCGACAAATACGGTACTATGCAACTGCAGTTACACAAACAAAGAAACTTTAATTTGTGCTCAGATGGTCAAAAGGCCTGTAAAGACAGAGTGAAGTACAGCAGGAAGCATGAATCTTACTGTCTCAGGGAGGTGAAGTATGGTGTGCACTGGTTCAGGAAAAACTGCCAAAGCTTTGTAGCCACAGCTGGCCACCTCTGCATCCTGTACAGCAAACACACAGTCAGCTTCTACGTCCACACAGTGGTTACATACAAATACAGTTTACCAACATCCTCTGGGGACTGAATAGAGGTGAAAATTGAGGCTGTGCAAAGCAGAAAATGTTTTTTTTTAACTAATGTAAGATAAAGCAGAAACAGACAACAGTGTGACAAGAACACAAACCTTGTTTGTAGCATAACTCCAGAGAAAGGCGACCACCTCATCTTTCAATTTCTGAAAGAAACACAGGACATCTTTGTACTTTGTTTTACCTGCTCTGACTCAGCTGTGAACAAGCCAAGAGAATTGATTTGATCTTCACCAGCTGAACCACCGTGTCCAGTTCCAGCCCAGAAAAACACTCCTCTCCAAAACTACAAACATTCACTATTCAACACGACACGTTGCTGGGAGATGTGATCTGACACCTAGACGCAGCCACACACGACACAGTGCCCCACTTCTCTGTAAGATATGCTCACAACCTCCAGCCCCCCTCTTCACTCTGCGACGGCGGACGACAAACATCTTAAACATCCAGCACAAGCATTGGAAAGTGAGTTTTTGTTTTAATACGACGGCTTCAGTTGTGCAACGAGTCCATTGGGCTCTCGGTAAACTAGAAGCAGCTGTCGTCTGTGTGCTTCACTACACTCAACATTAATGTTCAGTCCATTCTGAAGTGGGGTTCTGTGCAGAACTTACAACAAGTGATATCTTACCTGTTGTTGAATGAACAACAGATGAGCTAACAGCTTGTCTGAACACATCCATCCATCCATCCATCCATTTTCTTCCGCTTATCCGGGGTCGGGTCGCGGGGGTAGCAGCCTAAGTAAGGAGGCCCAGACTTCCCTCTCCACAGCCACTTGGAGCAGCTCCTCTGGGGGAATCCCAAGGTGTTCCCAGGCCAGCCGAGAAACATAATAATAATAATAATAATGTCTATTCCTGTCATCTGCGTATGTTCCCATACACAGACGAAATTCGTCTCTGCATTTAACCCAACCACCTACCAGGTGGTGCAGTGAGCAGCCCGAAAGCGCCCGGGGAGCTGGAGAAATAGGTGTGCACTCATAGACACCCCAAGCTGGGTAGTGGCCGGGGCGCGAACCCGCGACCTTCGGATCCGTAGTCAAAAGCCCTGCCACCTCCAGCGTGTCCTGGGTCTTCCTCTGGGTCTCCTCCCGGTGGGACATGCCCGGAACACCTCACCAGGGAGGCGTCCAGGAGGCATCCTAACCAGATGCCCGAGCCACCTCAACTGGCTCCTCTCGATGTGGAGAAGCAGCGGCTCTACTCCGAGTCCCTCCCGGATGACTGAGCTTCTCACCCTATCTCTAAGGGAGAGTCCAGACACCCTGCGGAGAAAACTCATTTCAGCCGCTTGTATCCGAGATCTTGTTCTTTCGGTCACAACCCAAAGCTCATGACCATAGATGAGGGTGGGAACGTAGATCGATCGGTAAATTGAGAGCTTTGCCTTTTGACTCAGCTCTCTCTTCACCACGACAGACCGGTACAGCGCCCGCTTCACTGCGGACGCTGCACCTATCCGCCTATCGATCTCACGCTCCAGTTTTCCCTCATTCGTGAACAAGATCCCGAGATACTTAAACTCCTCCACTTGGGGCAGGACCTCCTCCCCGACCCGGAGAGGGCATGCTACCCTTTTCCGGCTCAAGACCATGGCCTCGGATTTGGAGGAACTGATCCTCATCCCGGCCGCATCACACTCGGCTGCAAACCGCTCCAGTGAAAGCTGTAGATCACGACCTGATGAAGCCAATAGGACCACATCATCTGCAAAAAACAGAGAAGCGATTCTAAGGCCACCAAAACGGATCCTCTCAACACCTTGGCTGCGCCTAGAAATTCTGTCCATAAAAGTTATGAACAGAATCGGTGACAAAGGGCAACCTTGGCGGAGTCCAACTCTCACTGGAAACGAGCCTGACTTACTGCCGGCAATGCGGACCAAGCTCTGACACCGGTCGTACAGGGACCTAACAGCCCATATCAATGGGCCTGGTACCCCATACTCCCGGAGTACCCCCCACAGAACCCCCCGAGGGACGCGGTCGAATGCCTTTTCCAAGTCCACAAAGCACATGTAAACTGGTTGGGCAAACTCCCACGCACCCTCCAGGACCCTGTTGAGGGTGTAGAGCTGGTCCAGTGTTCCACGACCAGCACGAAAACCACACTGCTCCTCCTGAATCCGAGGTTCGACTATCCGACGGACCCTCCTCTCCAGGGGCCTCATGTATCAACCGTGCGTGCGCACAAAAACCTTGCGTACGGCACCATCCACGCAAAACCCCGTATGTATCAAAACTGAACTGAACGTGAATATGTGCGCATCCAAGTACATTTCCACGCCAGCCCCATGGCAGGCGTACGCACGTTTCTGTGGTTCTTGTTCCTTTGGCGACACTTACAGGTGATTCAGAGAAACTGAAGCCCCACAGTCTGTGGTTGACTTTAAGAGCGGCTTGAAGACCTTTCTTTTCAACCGAGCATACTTTACTCCTCATGATTCTACTTTTGATCATAGCTGATACTGTTGTTGATTTTAATTGTTTTATTATTTGTTTCATTGACATTTAATTCTGTTGCACCTTGTAGCACTTTGAGATTTCCATTGATGAAATGTGCGTTATAAATTGATGTCATCATTATCATTATTATTATTAACTGTTCATGATGTGAAAATGATTAATATTCCCACCAAACACACGATTAACAAGTATTACATCCACATGACGCAGTTAAATAAAGGACGCGCATAGTTGTGCCAAAAATAAATTCAACAGGAACGGATTCATTCAGCCTTACTGGAGGATATAATAAATAGTGTAACACGCAGAGCATTTATTTATAAACAGATATAATTTTCTGATCTAGGATATGGCTTATCAGCCGTTTTCAGAAATAATCATTTTTCAGTTTGGCACTGCTGCGCTCTGGAGCAACACAGGAGCCGTGCATCACGCGTGCACATGCAGAAGCAGCGATCAAACTGTTCCCGAGCTTTCCTGAGGGAGCTGCAGGCCGATCAGGGCTGTCCAGTCCACACAAAGCCGATTCATGTCCAATGGAATGTCTCATCTATATGATTCCAAAGGCTGAGTGGTCGCGCTTTGGAGCGCGCGCGCACCCTCGCCGGTGTTACACGGCAGCTGGAGGTGATTCATAATCTGCGTTTATTGTAGATTTCTCCAAAATGACACGTGAAAGTACACCATATATAACTTGTAGGAGAGTAAAAGCTTCACAGACAAACAGATTGCGCACAAGGCTGCGGCGCGCGCAGCGTTTGGAGACTCCAACATCACGTCATGTCATGAAAACTCTCCACTGAGACGCACAGACCCGTATCATCTATTAAATAAACAAAGATCTATGTTCTACCAAACATCTAAGTTCCTCTGTGTTTACAGTAATTATGGTAATAGACTCGTGCGCAAAGTTAATATTTTCACTCAGAATGAATGGATGTGCCGGTTGCGCACCAAAGCAGGGTGCGCGCACACACTAATACCGACACACAATCACTCGTTCTTTGCGTGATGAACACATTTTATTACTATTCTTACTTAGGATTATTTTCCTCACTCATATTATATTAAAGTCATTATTTTCCTGAATCTAGAAATGATTTCTGATCGCGCAGGGATCAAACAAACATGTCCTTCACACATGCAGGAAGTAATTTGCATCTGTTTAACATATGTAAATGAAGGCGTGTCAGGGGAGGTGTCTCACGTGCGCTCAGTTCCACGTTAATTGTGATGTACAAAAGGAATGTGCGTGGATTCCGGTGTACGCACAGTTTGATACATCTGGATTTTTTTGTGCGTACACACTTTTCTGGATTTGACCGTACGTCACTTTTCAGTAGGAAATCCACGCAAGTCTTTGTACATGAGGCCCCAGAACCCCTGAATAGACCTTACCAGGGAGGCTTAAGAGTGTGATCCCCCTATAGTTGGAACACACCCTACGGTCCCCCTTTTTGAATAGGGGAACCACCACCCCAGTCTGCCAATCCAAGGGAACTGCCCCCGATGTCCACGCGATATTGCAGAGTCGCGTAAGCCAACACAACCCTACAACATCCAGAGCCCTAAGGAACTCCGGATAAATCTCATCCACCCCTGGAACCCTGCCACCGCGGAGCTTTTTAACCACCTCGGTGACCTCAGCACCATTCAACCTTTATTTATACAGGCTAGCCTCATTGAGTCACGGGGACTCATTTACAAGAGGGACCTGTCTCACTCACACCAAACAACCATCCACTCTCACACTCACACCTAGGGTCAATTTAGAGTCACCAATCAGCCTAACAAGCATGTTTTTTGGTCTGTGGGAGGAAACCGGAGTACCCGGAGGAAACCCACGCATGCACGGGGAGAACATGCAAACTCCACCCAGAAAGGCCCCGGACCGGGATTTGAACCGGCAACCTTCTCGCTGAGAGGCAGCAGCTCTACCAGTTGTGCCACCATGCTGCCAATCCAGAGATTGGAGAACCCGACCAAAGTCCCCAGTCTCCGCTTCCTCAGTGGAAGACGTGCCAGTAGGATTGAGGAGGTCTTCGAAGTATTCCGCCCACCGACTCACAACATCCCGAGTTGAGGTCAACAGCACGCCACCCCCACCATAAATGGTGTTGGTCGCGTACCGCTTTCCCCCCCTGAGACGCCGGATGGTGGACCAGAATCGCCTCGAAGCCGTACGGAAGTCATTCTCCATGGCCTCTCCGAACTCCTCCCACGCCCGAGTTTTTGCCTCAGCAACCACCCGAGCCGCATGCCGCTTGGACTGCCGGTACCTATCTGCTGCTTCCGGGGTCCCACAAGCCAAAAAGGCCCAATAGGACTCCTTCTTCAGCTTGACAGCATCCCTCACCGCCGGTGTCCGATCTCTGGTGCTTTGGTCCGGAACACAATCAGGACCAAAGAAGTTTGCTGTCATTCTTAAAAAAAGCTTTAATCTGTAACATTTCAAAATGTGTGTGTGAACAGTGTTTTCTAAAATGTTACTCTGCTGCCTAGTTATGCTGTGATTTATAATGTGCTAATATGCTAATTACGCTGTTATTTGTACAGAATTCTGTGGCTATTTGAAGCACAAAGCTAAGTGTAGCACTTCAAACATTTCAGCAATTACCATAATGTCCGGTCTATAAGACGCCACTTTTTTCACAAGCTTTGATCCCCGCGGCTTAAACAACCCTGCAGCTAATTTATGTTTTTTTTTTTGAAGGGGCTAACAAGCTTCCTGCTGCCAAAAACATTTAGCTTCGTCACACCCGGGCACTCACATAGCTGCCCAATACACGTCTCTTGTGGGGTGGGCCCTCGTGACTCAATGAGACTACAGTATCTGTATAAATGAAGGTAAAAAAAAAATCCGACTAAAGAAATATCGAACAGGTCAGAGTGGACCAAAGAAACAGGGAGGGGAGGAGAGAATGGAGAGGGGGGACTCCCCTGCATGCGCAGAGCCACTTTTCCTCTGCGGAGCACAAGGAATATGAAGATGGTGTTCAGTGACTTTTCCTGCTAGGCTACTGTATTTTTATTTTTATTTTTTTAACCAGTCATGTTACAGGCACTGATCAGAGAAAAACATTTACTGTACACATTTGTGTGTGTTACTGGTACATATTTAATTAAAAGTTTAAAAAATATTTCTGTGTAAATATCTCATGTTACAATGTAAACACCTGCAGCTTACATATAAACAATTTTGTATTATTTTGTTAAATTTATTGTGCGCTGCTTGTATTCGGGTGCGCTCTATAGTCCGGATATTAAGGTACTTCACATTATTCCTGCTGGAATATTTGTGGAGTGTAAAACTGAAGGCAGCATAAAGGTTCAACTAACATTTGCACATGAACCTCTATGAAATCAAAAGTTTGAAATTTTAAGATATAAATATCCACTGTAGATGTGGGTCCTTTCAGGAAATTTTGGTTAATACTCAAAAGTTATTTTACTGACAAAGCCTTGCGTCCATGCATACACAGTGCTTTAGGTGTCTCAAGTTCTTTGAAAATAAGTTTCTAAGTGAAAGTGTTGAAACGTCACCCTCTCTTTCTGTGTGAAGACGACCATGAGTCAACCATTTAGGAACAAGCGGTACGCCCATGCCCGCTGATGATGCAGAACTTAAATAGTGAATGTAGTTTTCAAGATGGCCTGGACAAGCAAAAACCTTGTATAAGATTTGACCTTGATTTGTGACCTTAACCTTAGAGCTGGGGTGATGAAAGATTATGAGATACTCGGTGCAGACGTGCTTCGTTTCTTTTTTTAATGATCTTGAGTAGATCAGAAGTTATGGGCGGGACAAGAGAATGTTTAGGGACAGAGACGAAAAGATAACACATCCCACCTTGGACAGGTGTTTAGGTTTAAGGATAATTCCAGCATGTGCAACATTTCTGGTTAGGACACTGTGAAGGAAGAAAGACCGATAGAATAAAGACGTGCAACTAAACCATATTTCTTAGGATCATTACAATCAATGTTTGTAACTCAGCTCAGTCTGAGTGAATGATGTTGGGGTGAGACCAGCTATGTTGTATGATCTGGAGACAGAGACATGGACAAAAAGACAGGAGACAGAACTGGAAGTGGCAGAAATGAAGATGCTGAGGTTCTCCTTAGGAGTGACAAGGATGGATAAGATCAGGAATGAGATCATCAGAGGTACAGCACATGTTGAACAACTGGGAGATAAAGTTAGGGAGGACACACTGAGATGGTTTGGACATGTCCAGAGGAGGGACAGTGGTTTGGACATGTCCAGAGGAGGGACAGTGGTTTGGACATGTCCAGAGGAGGGACAGTGGTTTGGACATGTCCAGAGGAGGGACAGTGGTTTGGACATGTCCAGAGGAGGGACAGTGGTTTGGACATGTCCAGAGGAGGGACAGTGGTTTGGACATGTCCAGAGGAGGGACAGTGGTTTGGACATGTCCAGAGGAGGGACAGTGGTTTGGACATGTCCAGAGGAGGGACAGTGGTTTGGACATGTCCAGAGGAGGGACAGTGGTTTGGACATGTCCAGAGGAGGGACAGTGGTTTGGACATGTCCAGAGGAGGGACAGTGGTTTGGACATGTCCAGAGGAGGGACAGTGGTTTGGACATGTCCAGAGGAGGGACAGTGGTTTGGACATGTCCAGAGGAGGGACAGTGGTTTGGACATGTCCAGAGGAGGGACAGTGGTTTGGACATGTCCAGAGGAGGGACAGTGGTTTGGACATGTCCAGAGGAGGGACAGTGGTTTGGACATGTCCAGAGGAGGGACAGTGGTTTGGACATGTCCAGAGGAGGGACAGTGGTTTGGACATGTCCAGAGGAGGGACAGTGGTTTGGACATGTCCAGAGGAGGGACAGTGGTTTGGACATGTCCAGAGGAGGGACAGTGGTTTGGACATGTCCAGAGGAGGGACAGTGGTTTGGACATGTCCAGAGGAGGGACAGTGGTTTGGACATGTCCAGAGGAGGGACAGTGGTTTGGACATGTCCAGAGGAGGGACAGTGGTTTGGACATGTCCAGAGGAGGGACAGTGGTTTGGACATGTCCAGAGGAGGGACAGTGGTTTGGACATGTCCAGAGGAGGGACAGTGGTTTGGACATGTCCAGAGGAGGGACAGTGGTTTGGACATGTCCAGAGGAGGGACAGTGGTTTGGACATGTCCAGAGGAGGGACAGTGGTTTGGACATGTCCAGAGGAGGGACAGTGGTTTGGACATGTCCAGAGGAGGGACAGTGGTTTGGACATGTCCAGAGGAGGGACAGTGGTTTGGACATGTCCAGAGGAGGGACAGTGGTTTGGACATGTCCAGAGGAGGGACAGTGGTTTGGACATGTCCAGAGGAGGGACAGTGGTTTGGACATGTCCAGAGGAGGGACAGTGGTTTGGACATGTCCAGAGGAGGGACAGTGGTTTGGACATGTCCAGAGGAGGGACAGTGGTTTGGACATGTCCAGAGGAGGGACAGTGGTTTGGACATGTCCAGAGGAGGGACAGTGGTTTGGACATGTCCAGAGGAGGGACAGTGGTTTGGACATGTCCAGAGGAGGGACAGTGGTTTGGACATGTCCAGAGGAGGGACAGTGGTTTGGACATGTCCAGAGGAGGGACAGTGGTTTGGACATGTCCAGAGGAGGGACAGTGGTTTGGACATGTCCAGAGGAGGGACAGTGGTTTGGACATGTCCAGAGGAGGGACAGTGGTTTGGACATGTCCAGAGGAGGGACAGTGGTTTGGACATGTCCAGAGGAGGGACAGTGGTTTGGACATGTCCAGAGGAGGGACAGTGGTTTGGACATGTCCAGAGGAGGGACAGTGGTTTGGACATGTCCAGAGGAGGGACAGTGGTTTGGACATGTCCAGAGGAGGGACAGTGGTTTGGACATGTCCAGAGGAGGGACAGTGGTTTGGACATGTCCAGAGGAGGGACAGTGGTTTGGACATGTCCAGAGGAGGGACAGTGGTTTGGACATGTCCAGAGGAGGGACAGTGGTTTGGACATGTCCAGAGGAGGGACAGTGGTTTGGACATGTCCAGAGGAGGGACAGTGGTTTGGACATGTCCAGAGGAGGGACAGTGGTTTGGACATGTCCAGAGGAGGGACAGTGGTTTGGACATGTCCAGAGGAGGGACAGTGGTTTGGACATGTCCAGAGGAGGGACAGTGGTTTGGACATGTCCAGAGGAGGGACAGTGGTTTGGACATGTCCAGAGGAGGGACAGTGGTTTGGACATGTCCAGAGGAGGGACAGTGGTTTGGACATGTCCAGAGGAGGGACAGTGGTTTGGACATGTCCAGAGGAGGGACAGTGGTTTGGACATGTCCAGAGGAGGGACAGTGGTTTGGACATGTCCAGAGGAGGGACAGTGGTTTGGACATGTCCAGAGGAGGGACAGTGGTTTGGACATGTCCAGAGGAGGGACAGTGGTTTGGACATGTCCAGAGGAGGGACAGTGGTTTGGACATGTCCAGAGGAGGGACAGTGGTTTGGACATGTCCAGAGGAGGGACAGTGGTTTGGACATGTCCAGAGGAGGGACAGTGGTTTGGACATGTCCAGAGGAGGGACAGTGGTTTGGACATGTCCAGAGGAGGGACAGTGGTTTGGACATGTCCAGAGGAGGGACAGTGGTTTGGACATGTCCAGAGGAGGGACAGTGGTTTGGACATGTCCAGAGGAGGGACAGTGGTTTGGACATGTCCAGAGGAGGGACAGTGGTTTGGACATGTCCAGAGGAGGGACAGTGGTTTGGACATGTCCAGAGGAGGGACAGTGGTTTGGACATGTCCAGAGGAGGGACAGTGGTTTGGACATGTCCAGAGGAGGGACAGTGGTTTGGACATGTCCAGAGGAGGGACAGTGGTTTGGACATGTCCAGAGGAGGGACAGTGGTTTGGACATGTCCAGAGGAGGGACAGTGGTTTGGACATGTCCAGAGGAGGGACAGTGGTTTGGACATGTCCAGAGGAGGGACAGTGGTTTGGACATGTCCAGAGGAGGGACAGTGGTTTGGACATGTCCAGAGGAGGGACAGTGGTTTGGACATGTCCAGAGGAGGGACAGTGGTTTGGACATGTCCAGAGGAGGGACAGTGGTTTGGACATGTCCAGAGGAGGGACAGTGGTTTGGACATGTCCAGAGGAGGGACAGTGGTTTGGACATGTCCAGAGGAGGGACAGTGGTTTGGACATGTCCAGAGGAGGGACAGTGGTTTGGACATGTCCAGAGGAGGGACAGTGGTTTGGACATGTCCAGAGGAGGGACAGTGGTTTGGACATGTCCAGAGGAGGGACAGTGGTTTGGACATGTCCAGAGGAGGGACAGTGGTTTGGACATGTCCAGAGGAGGGACAGTGGTTTGGACATGTCCAGAGGAGGGACAGTGGTTTGGACATGTCCAGAGGAGGGACAGTGGTTTGGACATGTCCAGAGGAGGGACAGTGGTTTGGACATGTCCAGAGGAGGGACAGTGGTTTGGACATGTCCAGAGGAGGGACAGTGGTTTGGACATGTCCAGAGGAGGGACAGTGGTTTGGACATGTCCAGAGGAGGGACAGTGGTTTGGACATGTCCAGAGGAGGGACAGTGGTTTGGACATGTCCAGAGGAGGGACAGTGGTTTGGACATGTCCAGAGGAGGGACAGTGGTTTGGACATGTCCAGAGGAGGGACAGTGGTTTGGACATGTCCAGAGGAGGGACAGTGGTTTGGACATGTCCAGAGGAGGGACAGTGGTTTGGACATGTCCAGAGGAGGGACAGTGGTTTGGACATGTCCAGAGGAGGGACAGTGGTTTGGACATGTCCAGAGGAGGGACAGTGGTTTGGACATGTCCAGAGGAGGGACAGTGGTTTGGACATGTCCAGAGGAGGGACAGTGGTTTGGACATGTCCAGAGGAGGGACAGTGGTTTGGACATGTCCAGAGGAGGGACAGTGGTTTGGACATGTCCAGAGGAGGGACAGTGGTTTGGACATGTCCAGAGGAGGGACAGTGGTTTGGACATGTCCAGAGGAGGGACAGTGGTTTGGACATGTCCAGAGGAGGGACAGTGGTTTGGACATGTCCAGAGGAGGGACAGTGGTTTGGACATGTCCAGAGGAGGGACAGTGGTTTGGACATGTCCAGAGGAGGGACAGTGGTTTGGACATGTCCAGAGGAGGGACAGTGGTTTGGACATGTCCAGAGGAGGGACAGTGGTTTGGACATGTCCAGAGGAGGGACAGTGGTTTGGACATGTCCAGAGGAGGGACAGTGGTTTGGACATGTCCAGAGGAGGGACAGTGGTTTGGACATGTCCAGAGGAGGGACAGTGGTTTGGACATGTCCAGAGGAGGGACAGTGGTTTGGACATGTCCAGAGGAGGGACAGTGGTTTGGACATGTCCAGAGGAGGGACAGTGGTTTGGACATGTCCAGAGGAGGGACAGTGGTTTGGACATGTCCAGAGGAGGGACAGTGGTTTGGACATGTCCAGAGGAGGGACAGTGGTTTGGACATGTCCAGAGGAGGGACAGTGGTTTGGACATGTCCAGAGGAGGGACAGTGGTTTGGACATGTCCAGAGGAGGGACAGTGGTTTGGACATGTCCAGAGGAGGGACAGTGGTTTGGACATGTCCAGAGGAGGGACAGTGGTTTGGACATGTCCAGAGGAGGGACAGTGGTTTGGACATGTCCAGAGGAGGGACAGTGGTTTG
>JBBPBX010089929.1:0-14210 GCA_038048925.1 Garcialebias charrua
TTATATTTTTAAGAAAATAAGCCATTCCTTCTGATGCTCAAGAGGATTCAGAGAGATACTGCTGACTCTATTTTCCTAACATTAACATGATTCAATTTTTTTTTTGTTTCGTATCATTTGGGAATGCTGAAAAGAAAATTTAAATCGTAATTAAAGTTCAAACGTCTCAGTAACAATTCTGCCTGGGAGACTGTTACTTATCGGAGCTGTATTTACCTCTTTAACACACTAGGCAAGTCAGAACATTGAAAAGCCTTTGCTGTCTGTTTAGTTTTCCAGCACAGGGAACATTGATTTCCAATACGAGTGAGAGGGGGGATTAGTGCCACACAGCATGTTGTTTAACTTACAACCACAGAATCAGGCCAAAAACAGAAATCCAGCACATCAACTGATGCATAACTGGCTGCGGTGCAGCAAAGTAGCACCACTTTTACTTCTCTTAATTTACACAACTTATTCTCTGTTGCTGGCTCAGAGAAGTGTCATTGATTGATCAACTTCAACCTTCAAGTACGTCTTTTTACTTTCACACATTTCACAAATGCCAGTAAGCAATAGAGGTTCTGAAGCCCAACTTGCAAGCTGATGTGTGCTAAAGGCCTCAGAACTGATTTACCAGATGTAGGTTAAATGTGGGACAGTGAGTGCACCACAAAGCTCCAACCATTAATGTGGTTTTCTTTCAGTTGAGCCAGCCTGCTGTGTTTAAGAACAAATTACTGCAATGTTTTAACACCCTTTTTATTCTATGTGAAGAATCATAAGTCAACAGAAGACAATATACTGCCTGTGTAACAGAGCTGAATGCAATCAGTCTGGATATGAAATAAGGACAGAGGCAGTTAAAAAAAAAATACAAAATGTTTATTAACTTAGGTTAAATTTCATTAAAATGTTCCCCAAGATAAAAGTTACTTATTGCGTACAAGTCAATTTCAAGTCAATGTTATTATCATTCTCATCACATGTGGTACATGAGGTGGAACAAAATTGTGTACTCAAGGTCCCAGTTAGATCCAAAAATAGCAAAATGTAAAGTATAAAAAGAAACAGTAAATAAGGATCTAAGATATAAACTGATGTACGTTAAACAAACACAGACCAATACTAAAAGATCTAAGAAATATATTAAATGCTAATAATGTAAAACAATACGGCATAACAACAGCAGCCCGAACATGTCTGTGGTGAGCAGATGGGTATGAATGAACACAGCAGCATGAGATAATCAGCAGCATGAGATCAGCAGCATGGATAATCAGCAGCACGGATAAGTCACATATCACCAATTAAAGGCATTACAATGATTTTTCTTTTAACAACTCATTAAAATACACCAGAATGCAGGAAATGGCATCTCCTTTATTCAAAAATGTATTGTGGAGGACCTCCAGACACCCTCCCCACCACCATAGCGTCAACCTCTAAAAATATAATTGTAAATAAATAAATAAATAAAAAAACACTGTGGCAAATGGCTTTTGTGATTCAAAGTTTCCCAAACCAGGATGTATCCTACTCAAATGAGAGCTGTGAAAGGTTCTGCCACCTTGAACCTGAACAGGATATACTGTAGCACATATCAAAGATAAGAATTATAAACCAAGCCTGGAAAACCATCAAATAATAGACAGAACACTTTTCTTTTGACACAACATATTAATTTACTCTAAAGACTGCATCACAGATGCTTGGGTGTTTCTTTAAGATTCCAGCATATTTTCAAGAGCACTGAGAAGAATATCAGGACACAAAGACACTGTTATTTTTTGTAGGTGTTTGGATTTTTTTTTGTTTTTGTTTTGTTTTTTAGATGCTATTTTAAATATTTTTTTGTTTTTCTCCTTCTTTAATTATTCTTTGTTGTATTCCTCTTTGTTTCTCACAGACTATGTTGTTTGTCAAAAGAGGAAAAGAAACATCAAAGTCATCAAACATTGCCTATTACCTGCCTGAATGGTTTTAGGACTGGGGCCTCTACCAGTGAAAGACACCGCTTCAAAATCCTGTTGGCACAGGAAAAATTCCTGTGCCCAAAAATGGAGGAAAGGTGAAATCATAAAATCTTTGAGGTTAGTAGAGCTAAGCCATAGACTGCACAGAAAACATCTAACTGAGCTGCAGTGAACACTTTGCAATCAACCAGAAAAGGTCAAATGTGTTTTGCTTCGGTGCAGCAGAGATAGGGAATAGCAAAGGGATTTAGAGACACAATGAGGGAAGAAGACGTTGACATTACCTTAGAGAAAATGTGTGGAATATCCTCATAGGTGCTTGGCATTTACAATGAGCAGGAGAAAAACATGGAACTTGCATTTAGAGTTTAAACTGTCAAAGCAAAGCCAGAGGATTCACTATAAATTAAGTAAATAAGTACAGTATTGTGTCATTTCATGTAAATGGTAAATGGTAAATTCCACCAAGTTCCTGGGAGTGCACGTCTCGAAGGATCTGTCCTGAAGCAAGAACACTGCAGCACTGGCCAAGAAGGCTCACCAGCGCCTCTACTTTCTCCGCAAGCTGAAAAGGGCTGGAGCTTCAACCCCCATCATGTGCACCTTCTACAGGGGTGCCATAGAAAGTGTCCTGACCAGCTGCATCACGGTGTGGTTTGGTGCATGTACTGCATCATGCCGCAAGAGCCTCCAGCGCATCGTGAGAGCAGCTGAGAAGATCGTCGGCACCTCCTTGCCCTCACTGCAGGACTTACACAGCAAACGCCTCACTCGGAAAGCCCTCTGCATGGCAGGTGATCCCACACACCCACTACACAGCTGCTTCAGACTGCTGCCATCAGGGAGGAGACTGAGGAGTCTCCAGGCTCGAACCAGCAGACTGAGAGACAGCTCTGTTCATCAGGCAGTCAGAATGCTAAACACTCTGCCTGCTCTGCCTCCCCTCCCATTTGAACTGCCTTAACACAAAAAACTTTCTCACACATTACCACTCAACACAAAGTTTTTAACACTGGACTCTGTGTCATCAAACGGGTTATTCACTAAACTCTCGGTCATGTGCTCATTCAGTTTGCACTACTTCTCATATTTGCACTAATGTTTGTATTACATTACTGCCTATAGTCATACTACTGTTTACATTCACTGTTTACATTTATTAATACGGTTTACATTTATTACTACTGCTTTACATTTATTACTACTGTTTACATTTACACTACTTTTATCTACACTACTGCAGATACATATACAGCATTCTCTGACTAGCCTTATCTAAGGATGCCAAATGTGCCTTATGTGCCTCACTGCATATGCCACTTTGCCTATATACCAACATCAAATACCTCATACATATACTGTGTACATTAACTTATATGCTGCTGTGCCACTCTTTGCAAATGTCAATGCTAGAACCTTCAGTTTATTTTATAGATATACTTTTTATACTACTATGCAAAAACTCAGGACAGTATTACACTTTTATTATTTCATTTTATGCTTATGTTCATTGGGTGTTTGGTGTTTTAGGGGTGTTTGGTGTTTCAGTGTTGGTGTAAATTTTCATACTTTTATACTACTATGAAAAAACTCAGGACAGTGTTACACTTTTACTATTTTATGCTTATGTTTATTAAATGTTTTAGTGTTTAGTGTTTAGATGGTTACTGTTGCACCGAGGGACTGAGAGAAACGCAATTTCGGTCCTGTGTATGTCCTGTACATATTGCAGTTCTGACAATAAAGTTGACTTTGACTTTGACTAAATGGAGCTTATTTATATAGCGCTTTCTAGCCCCCTGTGAGGAGCCCCAAAGCGCTTTACAATACCAACCATCCACCCATTCATACACTGGTAGCGGCAGACTGCCATGCAAGGTGCCTTTCCAGTCCTACCGGGAGCAACTCGGGGATAAGTGTCTTGCCCAGGGACACAACGACACATGGTGTGGGGAACCGGGATTCGAACCTCCAACCTTCCGATCGGGGGACGACTGCCATTACCACTACGCCACAGTCGCTCTGTACCTGTACCTTAAATAGTCTTCCTCTTGTCCAGACATTGTTAGTGTTAATGGAGATTCAGCAGCCCTTTTGCTTGATGAATGAAGATATTGCACATTGTGATTGTTCTTGAAAAGATGTCAGCTTCCAGAGGGCAGTAGGTTCAACAGCTTTTCGGAGGAGTAGATACATTTTTCATTATACTCGGGATATTTTTGTATCTTTTCACAATGATTGACTTCTAAAGAGAGGAGTAAATCCCTGATGATTCTCAGCAATTCTCACCATTTGTAGGATCTTTGTGTAAGTCACTTACTAGGTAGACATGTTGCTCTCATGCCTCAGTAAAAGGAAAATCAACACATCTCTTTAGTTTTGTTTCTCCATGTCAATTCACTATTTATTCTTCCTCTGTTCAGTACAATGTTTAAATTGTGTTGCTGATGAGTCATACCACCACTGTGTAATCAGCAAACTTAATAACTTGGGTTGTGCAAACATAGCAGAACCTTCATGTGTCAGTGGAGTAAAGTGCAAAGGACTGAGTACACATCCTTGAGGGACTCCTGCAGTCAGCAAGCAAGCTAGTCTTTGGTAATGCCTTTTAAATCCAGCATTTAAGCAAAACAGAACTGATGGTTTTATGTTAAGCTCCTGTATTTTCTTTAGCATTTTAAAATATATTTTAAAGTTTACTGCCCTTTAGTATTTTGATACTGTATGTTAAAGGTATTGTGACATGATTTTGTAAATTTGAATATTTGTCAGAACATATATATCTTATATCATTGAGCTCTGGTCGTTTTTGCATAATAAATTATAAACATATTAAAATTTTATTCGAAATTATGCTAAATTTTTCTCTGGTATTTGCTGGGATACGCCCCTGAAATTCCGCGCATTTCCGCAATACGTCATCACCAGTCGTCGTCACCAGTCATCAACGTCACAACGGGCAGAAGGCAGAGCCTTGCCCGTTTATTAGGTGTGTTAACTGCTTGCCATACAGATTCATTTCCTGAAGGATCGCCTTTTATTTGTGTAACTTGAAAAATGCCGTCACGTTGTAGTGCATTTGTGTGTTCTAATATCAGCAGTGAACAAGTGAGCCTTCACAAATTTCCAAAAGATGACAAACTTTGTCAAGAATGGACCAGACAAGACCGGTGGGTTCCAGGAGTCCTATGTCTGCAGCGACCATTTCACTGCCGATTGTTTTCAGCACCTGGTATAAAAGAATCTTTAGGATTACCATTAAGATTCAGAAGACTTTTAAAACCGGATGCTATTCCTACTATTTTTAAAAGAAAATCTACAGAAGAAAGTCCCACAGGAGCTACCATGTCGAAACAACGCAGGGACCATCGGAAGACTGTCCAGGAGATGAGTAAGTCTTTGTGTAAACATAATCGGAGGTGTGTAGTGTTTTAGATTATAAACTATTTATTTTACGTGAGTTCATGTTGTTTTACTTTATACACTTTGAGTGTATAAAGCCAATTATCACGGCAGATTATGTTTGTTCGCTGCTAACAAGCTAGCCGAATCAGATAGCTAACACAGGCCACGTTGCTAATGATGTATTTTTAAATTATGTCTGCACCATCAGGTAACATCTGTAGTTTCCTTCTATTCGGGGAGGGATATTAATGAGAGTTTTGGATGATTTACTGTCTTAAAATGATATATCGCTGACGCAACCGGTAATAAGCCGACATAGCAGCTAACAAACATTAGCCGAGTGCCCGGAGCAAACACGTTGCTAATGATGTATTTTTAAATTATGTCTGCGCCATCAGGTAACATCTGTAGTTTCCTTCTATTCGGGGAGGGATATTAATGAGAGTTTTGGATGATTTACTGTCTTAAAATGATATATCGCTGACGCAACCGGTAATAAGCCGACATAGCAGCTAACAAACATTAGCCGAGTGCCCGGAGCAAACACGTTGCTAATGATGTATTTTTAAATTATGTCTGCGCGATCAGGTAATTCTTTTTATTCGGGGAGGGATATTAATGAGAGTTTTGGATGATTTACTGTCTTAAAATGATATATCGCGGACGCAACCGGTAATAAGCCGACATAGCAGCTAACAAACATTAGCCGAGTGCCCGGAGCAAACACGTTGCTAATGATGTATTTTTAAATTATGTCTGCCGATCAGGTAATTCTTTTTATTCGGGGAGGGATATTAATGAGAGTTTTGGATGATTTACTGTCTTAAAATGATATATCTCAGACGTGACCGGTGTCAGGGACTCTTGTTAGCCAAGATAGCTTCTAAAAATATTAGCCGAGAGCCCGGAGCAAACACGTTGCTATGTATGCATTTTTAAATTATGTCTGCGCCATCAGGTAACATCTGTAATTTTTTTATTCAGGGAGGGTTTATTAATGAGAGTTTTGGAAGATTTACTGTCTCAAAATGATATCTCAGACGCGATAGGACATGCTCCACCATTATTATTTAAATGCACGTTGGAGCGTGCCTTCCCGTTGTCACGTCAAGATGACATTTTGCGGAAATGCGCAGATTTTTAGGGGCGTATCCCAGAGAAAAAAACTACCATAACTTGGAATAAAAATTTAATATATTTATAATTTATTATGCAAAAACGACCAGAGCTTAATGATATAAGATATATATGTTCTGACAAATATTCAAATTTACAAAATCATGTCACAATACCTTTAACATTTTGTTTGACTGAACCACAAAGCATTTTGCTGAATTTCAGTTGTTTTAATGTGCTATATCGATAAAAGTGACATTCATTTGGTGTACAACAAATAGTTTGCAACAGCGAGTTTATACAATTTTTTTTTATTGAAAGTATATTCAACCTTTTTATTTTTGCAGACACAAAAATAATATTGTTGTTTTGTACGTTATTATGGTTGTATTAAATTTGCTTTCGTAGTTTTGCTGAAAAAAGGCCTGTAAATATACAGGTAAAATAAAAATCTGGATGACAACTTCTAATCAAAATTTTGATTCCAAATTAGTTTGAAGTGTTTCTACAATCTGTGGTTATTTTTGTGACTTGTTGATGTTTTTCATTCTATAGATATGCTTTTTAAATATAATAAACTCACAACATCTCATTTATTTGTGCATCTACAAAGAGTTTACAATTCATAACAGGTAATGCAAGTAGATGGTTAAATATTATTAGTCTAAAAATATTGTCCTTCCTGAAATGTGTCATATCATGACCCAATATAATACTGTACATTTGTTAAATTGTTCCTGACCTCTGTTGAAGCTGTTGCAAAATACTTATGTAAGAAACAGTTTCATTTAAATCCTAAACATTTTTTTTCTAACCCAATGTTGAAAAAGTATAAATGAGAAAATAAATATTCAGTGTGAACTGAACCGTAGAGGTGTTGTAAAATTACATTATGGGTTGCCGCTCTTTTGATGTGTTCTAGACCAGGTGAAATGTGTCACAGTCCAGTGTGTAGGAGCAATAAAATGGAGCTTCACGGCATCAGCACATTTGTGTGCATCAGTTCATATCACAGATAAGAAGGGTTGTTTCACAGCTTTTTATAATAAAATGCTTTTAACTTTTTCATGTATCTGGTGTTGTACAGTCAGCACTGGTAATAATATATAAACAAACCCCACATCAGAGTATGTTGATAAAAGGTGAAATGCAAACGGTATGCAGTTTAATCAATGCACACTGACATGTAATAAAACTAAACACGTTCCTGCTTACGTGTGCACAGATGCACTCCCCTTTCCTGCCTCTGCCAATGCTGCATGAAGGCTGTGAAAATGCTGACACAGTGAGGATGGGTGACAAGCAGCAGAACCAATTGTAGAGCTAACACTTAAATTAAAGTTTTTTGTGCCACTGTGACCCCAATGGATGCTGTGACAACCTAAGCTTGCAGTGATCTCAACTCCCCAACAAATACTGAAAAGCAAGACCAAAGAGGACACAGGTCAAGGACAGATTGTGTTTATTAATTGATTGCTTTGCACCTTTTGCTTTACTGGTTTTATTTACACATAAAATGTCAAGAATATATTTTATTTGCATATTATTTTTGTACATCATACTAAAATATTTTATACTGATAATATAAGACAAATTGAACTGCTATATACAAAGTAAAAGAATGATGTAGCCCATTAAATAACAATATGTCAAAAAACTGCCAGAAAAACTTCAATGAGTTAATTCTATAAATCACTTTATGATAGACATAAATACAATAAAATGGTTTTCATTGTCTTGTGTACAAAAATCAGCTAATTAAAAAAAACTTAAATAAATGTAAAGTTTGATTCTAGCAACACAACAGCAACGCTCAAAAATGTGGTGGGATTACAACAATCAAATTTTCAAAATTATACAGAAAAAAACTCTACAGTCAGCAGATTTATTGGAAACAATGTCAAGATCTGAATATGTAAGGAGGAATTCTCATCAGATCAAATGCATTTTCTGAAAGAATAGATCTCCCAAATACAATTGTATGGGGTGAGTTTCCTCCTAAAGTGGCTGGGCTGGGGGGACCAACATGGCTGCGGACATGTGAGCTGCATTTTGGCTGAGCTCCCATCGGTCCCTCTGAAAAACTGCTTTTTATTATTGTGTCCTTGCTGCCTTCAAGCTGGATTTTGTCTCTGAGACTGGTGGCACCACGTAACTGCATCAACAGACTGATAATATGACCTCAAAGCAGAAAAAATCCAAATCTTCAGTTGCTTTCCCCCCATGGCCGATTGTCACTGTTACAGCCTAAGGCTATCGTGATGAAGGAACAGGTGGATCTGCAGGTGAGTCAGCCCCACTTTCACCGAGCTCTCGAGGGACAGACGAGTCGGCTCTGAGGTCAGATATTCTGGCTTCAATTTAAACCGAAGTTATAGCAATGATTAGGATGGAACTAAGAGCATGACTGTCTGCCTGCCTGGGAGGAGTCGACGGGGAGAGGGTGGCCCCCAGAAACCATCTTAGCTCCAGCAAACTGGTTGGACCATTTAAGGAGTTTACTGCTTGGTGGGGAAACAGTTTACTGGAACTCCTCTGACTGATGAAGCCCTGCGGATAGAGGGCAAAACATCTCTATAAAAAAGAAACTGTCCAAATGACCTGACTGAGAATTATTGGATCTCTTGTGACAAATTACTTCATTTCTCACAGTTTCAGTCATAGTGTCGATGGATGAGGAGGGAGAGATTGCTTGCCTCTTGACAAAAAAAAAAAGAAGAAGAAGGTAGTACATAAACCAGACCAGGGATGAAGAAGGAGAAATTAATACACTGGTGAAGGACATGAAGACCTTGGACAGCAAGAAACATTTTGAATATTTTCGTCTCTCCACCCCCCATACTGTTCAGCATTGTGGCACTCAGAATTACTGTCTGAGTGTTGAGGTGAAGCCCAACATATTTACTTTCCCAAGCAGAGCTTTATGGCTGGCCTTAATGCTCCAAATGATATATAAATAAAACTTTATTAGAATTTGCTTTGGGTTTGTTTCAGATGTAATGAACACGGGGATGAAAAGACAAAGAAGAAAACTGGGAGACGGGTTGAAAGGGAAAGAGGGGGATAGGAGTAGAGGAGAGAGAGAGGTATAAAGAGAACATAAATCAACAGACCTGTGGAAAGAAAAATAGACAAAACCGAGAAACCACAACAACAAAAACAATGATACTTATAACATCATTAGAAAGTATTTTATATGGTACACAGTAATAGAAGATGTATTTAGTGACCAACACAACCCAACTGAGTGTGATTCTGATAAACCCCTGAATCTAAACACCTGTGTGAGCATGCTAGTCACTATAAGGTTTCTCCATAAGAATGTTCAATAGTGGATATGGGGACACACAGACCCGTCCCCACAGGACACAATGGTAACACAGGGGGAACTGGAGCCACGAACACACAGCAGCCCCCAAGCCCAGAGCCCCGAGAGTCCCTTGACAGGGACAACTGAACCCCCCAGAGAGAAGCAAAGGGAAGCCCTGGGCGACCCCCAGCAACTACAATGCAGAGATCCCAAGAGGCTGCAGTGACAAGCCCACAGGCCCCACTGGCAACCCGCCCCTTCAGAGAACATCCGGCCATGGACACTGAGCCCCAAGTCCTGAGGTCATATACTACCACCCCCCCAACAGAGGACCGACAGAGCCAGGGCACCCAGGCCCCTGCAAGCAGCCACTAGGGTAGGCCAGCACACACCCAGTCACCCAGCCCAGATGCCGAGAGCCATCAATGCACCAGCGGCAGGCGGGCCCGCCACCGGAGGGGAGCGCGATAGGGGGGAAGTAGACTCAACCTTAAATGGGAGGCCCAAATTGATCTAATGCCTCTTTTCCACTTGCTCGGCCCAGAGCGGCTCAGTCTGGTCCGGTCTGGTTCAGTTCGGATCGGCTCACATGTAGGTTTGTCTCCATTCACTACTGCAGCCCTTCTGTGGGCGGGGTGTAGAATCTCACTCGTCCTACCACGTGGTGGCGGTAGTGTTACCTCAAGCTATTTACTAGCCACCACTAAACATTAGAAGAAGAACACCCTGCAGGACCTTGTCTCACCACCTGTTGGCGGTAATGTCCCTTGAGCTATTTAATGCTCTAATCTTACTTTATTGCCTTTTCAGCTTGTTTTAAACCCCTGTGTTTTCCATTTTTTTTCTTTATAATAAAGATTATTCTCATATATGTACAAGGTTCCTGTTAACATTGCTTAACACATTGATCGCACTGCCCTGTAATCAGTTAAACTATTTTTACAGTAAGGTACAGATTAGGAATTAATTAGGTTTCAATTGGCCCTGTAATATTAAATGTTTGTATTTCATTAAATTTAAACGGTAATATTTTGTCAGGGATAATTCAAAGTCAAATGCAAATGGATAATTTGGTTTAAACTGTCCCTTAAAGGTGGGGTATGTAACATTGTAATGTAGTCTGTAACTTTTCAAACAAATATATTTTTAACATATTTCTTCACTCTGTCACTATCTATTAACAGACTGATCTTAGACAAAGTAATCTCTGAAAAAAACTATATAGTCCCCTTGCTTCTCTATCAGCATTTATAAAAACACTGAAAACACAAGAGTGACCCGGACAATGACAGCCAATAAAAACAGAGTTGTTTGTCACACCCCAACCCACGCCCCCACCTGTCCCAGCCGCAGCTCGTTCTCATTCAAAGGATTGCAAAGCGATGCAGGACTGTTTTTTATGTGACACAAAATGTATTAAATATCCCTTCTTTATCCCAGAGCTGGACTTTTATTTAGTTTTTTTGCCAAAAGTCAAGTGATCGCTTCATCCTTCACTGACAGACATGAGGAAATGGATTTGTCACGACTCACGAGCGAATTAAAACATGTCCAACGTTGCTTCGTGAACCTCTGCTGATTTCTTCTGGTTTTTGTGTTGTTGGATGAGTGATTCGTGGTTTTATTATATTTTTTAAACAGTTATATTATCATATAAACACAGAAATTCGGAGCGCAGAGACAGGAGGAGGTGGAGCATTCCAGACATTCCAGACCAGCGCTGACAGACATGAGGAAGTCACGAGCGAATTAAATCATGTCCAAACGTTGCTTCGTGAACCTCTGATGATTTCTGCTGGATTTTGTGTTGTAGGACTAGCGCTCCATGGTTTTTATTTTATTTTATTAGAAGGTTTTATTAACATAAACACAGAATATCGCAGCGGCTCTGAGCAGATAGCAGCAGGGGGCGGAGCAGATCCCAAGTTCAGCGGAGCACCGACTGAGCCATATATGGCTCTGAGGGGAGGGAGCAGAATGCTTTTCTGCGCTGAAAATATTTCTAAGTCCCAGAGTGTTCAAATATCGCAGACCCTACCTTTAAACATTAAAAGCATGTTTAAACGTAAAAACAAAGTATTAATAATTAAATGTTTGTGGATCAGGAAACTCGTTTGGGCATCCAAGAACAGCTTCATCGGGGTTGATGTTGACGTCTGTGCATCCTTGGAAAAGCTGCTGCACCCACAACCCGACATCAGGATGGATGGATGGGTTCATGTTGACGTCTGTGCATCCTGGCAAAAGCTGCTGCACTACTCATGACACGACATCAGGAAGGATGGATGGATGGATGGATGGATGGAGGGCTGTTCAAATCTAATAATCTTTTTCTTATGATTCTTTAAAGGTCAAATGCAAATGGAAAATATTCTTAACTTCCAGTATGTTTTTAAACAAACACTATACTGTACACACTTAACATTGTAAAATATGTTTAGGAAATTATTGTTCAATGACACCACTTAAGAAATAAAATGTTTATTATGAAAACTAAGAAGTGAAAAAAGCACAAAAATAAATACTGCATCCACCTAAATGATTTTTTTCCTGTTGTCTCATGGGCTTCCTCCAGAAGACACAAGTTGATAAAT
This sequence comes from Garcialebias charrua, assembly GCA_038048925.1. NCBI lineage: Eukaryota > Metazoa > Chordata > Actinopteri > Cyprinodontiformes > Rivulidae > Garcialebias > Garcialebias charrua. The sequence goes on from JBBPBX010089929.1 coordinate 12,384, forward strand.
TCTGGTGTTGACTTCTTCGTCTTAACTGTAAAAAAAAGAAAAACATGGTTACCGGTAATTCAGTCTAGAAACTGTTTTATATGTAGATATATTTTATAAGATATATGTAAGATATATATACATATATCAAATATCTCAGAAACCACAAAGCAGATATTTTTCAAACTAAAACAGTGAAATCACAACATGTTCATGTACACACTGTAAGCTGTTGGAGTTATTTGAATTAAAATTCGATTTTTTTATAGACATAAGTGTGTCGACCTAGCTTTTTTTTTCTACTAGTATTTAACACATATCTTATATCTCAGAAACCACAAAGCAGATATTTTTCAAACTAACAAAATGTAATCACAAGATGTTCATGTACATACTGTAAGCTGTTGGAGTTATTTGAATTAAAATTCGATTTTTTAATAATTTATTTTCGTAGCACATGTGACAGGTTTGGAATTAGTCAAAACAAATCAATTTAAATCCAGCAGATTTGACCACAACGTGACATTATTAAGGACTTGTTAACCTGAGGAACCCTCGTGGTATAAAGCCAGCTATGAAATATATTTTTTAAGCTTTTATTTAGCTACATTTAAAAGAAAGAACGCCGATCGACCCCACCCGCGCGTGCATGTGATGTGCACGTGTCGACCTACTTTGTTAAATCCAGCTGATTTGACCACAACGTGAAATTATTAAGGAACTGTTAAGCTCAAGCACCCTCTTGATATAACGTCAGCTATGAAATATATTTTTTAAAGCGTTTATTTAGCTACATTATAGAAATAAAGACGGCTCACGTGCGCGCGCGGGCGCGCGCGTGCACGTAGCGAAACTACTCACTGCACTAAAACCATAGATATACGGAAGGATCTGTGTTCGGATATTCCCGGAAATGGCCCGCAATGATCCTTAAAAAATCCCAAAATCTGGATACTTATCTTCGGCAGATCCAAAATAAATGTGGCTGTTATTCGTCAAGGGTCTGCCAAAGATAAGTATCCGGATTTTGGGATTTTGGGATCTTTTAAGGATCATTGCGGTCCATTTCCGGGAATATCCAGAAATATAAGTATAAGTATATGTGAAGGATACGGAGATATACGACATCAGATCCTTCCGTATATCTATGGTTTTAGTGCAGTGACTTTTTAAAATCCTGCCATTTTGACAACAACGTGAATTTACTAAGGAATAGTTCAGCTTAAGACACATGTTTGCTATAATTTTAAATACAAATAATTGTTTTTACCGTGTTAATCTTGTAAAGTCCTTCCGTCTTTGCTGCCTCGCAGCAGCCACTTCCTCAAACTCAGTCCAGCCTCCTCCCCACGGTTCGGGTCCAGCTGGCCTCAGCCCTGCTCTGAGATGAGTCCGGAATCTTGGCACGGTGCCGCGCATCTGTGAGGTGGAAATGCTGCCCAACGTGCGTTTGGCACGCAAATATGACGTCACATCCGACCCGCGCCACCAAGTGGAAAAGGGGCATAAGAGAGGGGACCACCCAGAACCCAACCCAGGACATAAACAGGCACACACAGACAGCCCGACAGAGCCTCTTTCAGGCCGTCCATACGCCCCACCCACCCGACAGTGACTGCAAGTTGGCCCCAGGCCAAGGGCCAGAGCAGCAGGGAGCAGCAGCTGAGGGAAGCTGGCCCAGCACACCAAGAAGCCTCGGCACCCCACCTACGCACCTCCCACACACACAAACACCCACACACACACGCACACATACACACACACACAGCACCCCCCACTGCAAATGCCACACCAGGCCAACCAGCTAGCTCCCCGTCAAAGCGAAGCCATGCCTCAGATCGCCACCCT